>VWPU01000956.1:0-39388 GCA_013398955.1 Callaeas wilsoni
CCGGGGCCGCTCCGGGGCCGCGGCTCCGACTACAACTCCCGGCGTGCGGCGAGAAACCGCGGTGACGTTTCCCACCGCGAGGCGGCGCTCGGAGCGCGGGTCCCGCCCGGCTGCGCTCCAAGGCGCCGCCCCGGCGCTCGGGCACCGGCGCGGGGCGAGGGGCGGCCGCAAGGACGGGGCTCCTCGGTGCCCTCCGCCAGCAGCCGCCGCCCCCTCACACCTGTGCTCGCCGCCCTGCGATCCCGCCCTTCCCGCCCCGCCGCTGCGGGCCTTCCTCCGTCCCTCAGGTGAGCGTCGCTGCCGAGAGCGCCGGGCGGGGCGGCCGCCTCTTTTTTCCCCGTCCCTCCGCCGCCATGAGGGAGAGGGAGCCGGGCCGGTCGCCCCCGTGCTCCACTTATCTCCTTCTGTTCTCCCCTTGTGCCCCGCCGTCCGCCCGGCCTTGCCCAGGAAGCGGCGCCTGGAGCTGCCGTCGCGCTCAGGTGGGACGGCGGCGGGGCGGAGGTGCCGGGCGGGCACGGCCCCGCTGCCCTGCGGCTCCCGGGGAGGAGCTGGGCTTGGGGAAGGGGGCGAGTGGAGGCGAACGGACAGATGGGGAAGGACCCGCAAGAGGGGTCTGGAGGCAGGGTCCAGTATTACCAGCTTGATGAAATCTAGTGCTACAGTGTCGTGTTCAGGAAGGAAAAAGGGGGAAGATGAGCTGCAATCCAGCAGGAAGCAACGCTGCTTAAATAAGGGCTCCAAACGACAGTAGTTCCCTCTGATTTGGTACTTACTGGTGGTGAATGGAGAGGAGTGTTAGTTTTTTTGCCTTTTTTTATTTTTTTTGCGCTCAGCATCACATGCTTCATTTTGGTACGTGAGATCTTTATTCCCTTAAGAGCTTTTGAGCGCTGCCTGAGGTGTTGCTCCTCTAAACAGCTTTTGCTAGCCAAGTAGAAGGCACTGAAACAAAACTGTCTCATGTCTGGACCACAGTGCTAAGTTTGCACTGCACAACAGTGAGAGAACTTTGCTGGTGTAAATCTCTGCTCAAAATTTAGTTATGTGGTTTGATGTACCACATAAGACATGCAGTAGATTCTTCTACTCAGCTTGGATATACACTGGGTGTTTTCTTCTCCCTCTTTTTTGCAGAAATAGGTTGTAATATATATTTAGCAAAATCTCTGCCCCAAGCCTACTAAACCGGAAGGGTATTAGTTTATATATATGAAGAAATATTTCTTTAAATTTCACTCTAGAACTTTGTCAGGTGGTGGGGATTGTTATTTTCCTGATTCCTTAAAAATAGTAATCCCCACAGCTTTATCAAAGTTCTGAAATGTTTGTACTTCATTATTTTATTGACATTAGACTGATGCGATGTGCTTTTACTACTTTGATTGCACTTCCAGTTCTTAATTTTAAATGTTCTAGCTCTTTGTGTTAAACCCTAGCCCATAGTCAACTATTAGTAACTAAATACTTTGGCTTGCATTTCATGCATTGAAAAAAGAAGTAAACCAACCCACAGACAGATTTTCTCATTTCTCTCTGAAGCAGAGATGGGAAGGCATTTAAAAAATGAAGGTAGTGCCCGATTATGCTTGCCATGTTCCCTTCCTATGGAATCGCAGAATGACCTGGGTTGGAAGGGGCCGTAAAGACCCTCTGGCTCCAACCCCTCTGCCGTGGGCAGGGACATCTTCCGCTAGACCAAGTTGCTCAGAGCTCATTCTGTGTGTTGATGATGGCTGGCTTGGGTACCTGGGGTTGTGGCTGCTACTGCATTGGAGGGAAAGGAGATTCTCTCTTAGGCAGACTGCTTCCAGATGACTGTGTCCATGTGTTGGTTCCTGATTAAGGCTGCTGGCCCAATGATCAAGACTGTAACTACATTTTTAGGGAAATACCTGCTGTATTGATGATCTATTAAGATGTTGTGTTTGATGTGAGTTTTTAGAATGCCATGTAGAGAGTTTTATGTATTGTTATGTGTAACTTTGTGGTGTGAGGGTTTTTTGAGGGTTTTTATGTTCATTTGGATTTTTTAAAGAGAAAATAACTTTGTTATTTTGCAATAATGTCAGTATTTCCTTCTAGGTTCTGAGGGAAGGAAATTAGTTTTTAAATTCTACCCTGCTTGGTGTTAAAATTAAATACAGCAGTTTAAATACAGATCTTCAAGTAGTTGCTGAGAAGTGAACTTGTGAATGAATTGATTTAGTGTTTTTATAATTTACTTTAAAATCTTTAAGATACTAATAAGTTTTGGAGTAAAGTAACTCAAGGCCCCGCAGCCTTTCAGGTGAAGGAGGTCTTTGATTGAAATTAGTAGCACCCAGAAGTCTGGGAAGTTTTGCTGTTCTTTCTTCCACAGCTATGATTTATAATGTAATCTGATTCAGTTAAGCTTTTTTTTATTATGTTTTGTTGAATGTGTGTAGTTGAGTTCGTTAATGCTTCTGAGACTTTATAAATAAAATATGATTATGGTACAATGTTTTAGGATAGGTTTGAGAAGAGACAGAGGTTTCCTGATAGCTAAGAATAATGAGTTCTAGTGCTGGGTTGAAATGCAGCTTATGACATCATGGCCTGATATTTTTAAAGGCTTTTCTTTCATGTAAGAAGCGCAGATGAGTACCATGTGAAGTGACTAAGCTTTCCAGTCACTGCTTTTAAAACAAGATGTTACCTAGGAAATAGTCAAGGGGAAAACAAAAATCTAGCAGTAACCTCAGAATATTTCTTGATTTTCATAAATGCTGAGTGAAGAAGACCAAATGTGTTCTCTTAAAGATTGTGGGGCAGAAGGCAGTCTTGGATTCATTTTCTATATTTGTTTGATCTAATGGCCCAACATTACCATGTTTGATAACTGATGGGTACTATCTTGCAGCCTGGTGTGCATACTGGAGATGCAGAAACCATGTAGAAGAAAGCTTTGAGCAGCTGTGGATTATCAGTTTCTCCCAAGGGCCATATAAAGTGAAGAATGAAGGCGACTGGATTTATTTCCCTGTGGACATTGGTTTCGCTGCCTTGTGGCCCATTAGCAAACCCTGCAGAACGTGAAGATGTAGTGAAGCATGCAATAAAGCTGCACCGTGGGAAAGGAGCTGTTATCACTCAGAGGAAGCAGTGGGTGTTGGAGAGCTGCAGAAAACTGTCTGGTCTTCTTCGCCAAAAGAACGTTGTTCTCAACAAGCTAAAAAATGCCATAAGAGCAGTTGAGAAGGATGCAGGACTGTCTGATGAAGAGAAACTTTTTCAGGTGCACACCTTCGAAATTTTCCAAAAGGAGCTAAATGAAAGTGAAAACTCAGTTTTTCAGGCAATCCATGGCCTCCAGAGAGCTCTACAGGGTGATTACAAAGATGTTGTAAATATGAAAGAAAGCAGTAGACAGAGACTGGAGGCCTTGAGAGAAGCTGCAATTAAGGTTGGTTTCCCCGTGTTTGTTACTTGAGTATTCATGTTGTACTTCTGATTTTAATTTTATTATGGCACAGTTTCAGTCTGTTTTAGTAAAAAAGGGTATCTACATAAAACTTGCAATGTTTACTGTTTAAAGTGGATTTTGAATGACATATTTGTTTTCATTAGTAAATTTACAAATAATTCTGGTGTAGAGCTTAGAACTTACTAGCAGTCAATAGTTCTTACCTCAAAGCTAAACATAATCATAAGATCTGTGGCAAATATTTTGTTAAAGGGAACAGTGAATCAGTGCACATAGCACAGTTGCGCTAGACAAGCCAATGGCACTACCTGAGTGGAAGTAATGCCATCAAACGGGGAAATACAAACTGTTTTTTCCATTTTAAATGAGAATTGCTCAACCAAAGTCCACAGTTAAAACAGAATGACTTGCTGCCTTTCATTTCCATGTTTGTATAGATATGGGTAAAATGGACTAGTAAAACAGTAGGTGACTAGATTTTTAAACTCAGTATTGCACTCCTAGCCTAAGAAGTGCAGGTTTGAAAAGCAGTGCTTCCAAGAAAGAGTCAGCTGAGATAGCTTTGCCAAGAAAAAACACAGATGAGTAACAGTTGAACACAAGTACTTCATGGAACGTTTGAGTTCCCATGTCCCATTAGGTTGAACACAATCTGCTACTGTCTTCTGGACTTGGTAGTGCTCAGACTGTGTACTGAAAGTCTGCCATTGAGAGAAAATGTAATTTAATGTATTTGCTATTTAAATTGCTCTTTTCCTTGCTCTACCCCTCAACCACTGGAGGAATATATTAAGAATTTTCTTTGTTTTCTGTCTTCCAAAAGAAGAGTCTGCCCTTGCACAAGGGAGCGAGAGAAGGAACAAAAATGTAATTGCCGTTTAGCATTTGAGTTGTAAGTGTCTTTGAAGGGCATTTGTGTTAAGAGATATGCAGATCTTGACAAGTGAAGATGGAAAGAAATTATGTGCAGGAAAGGTGTCCAGTGAATTGTGCCAAGATAGGCTGGTGGAAGTAGAAATTAGGATGCAAACTTGGCAGACTGGAGTGATTCTATGCAGTGGAAATGAAGACTGAATTACAACAAATTTGTGAAGAGAGTGATTTGGATCTAGGTGTATTCCAATGAACTGCTTTTTATGACTGTATGTTGATACTTTATGGTAGTGGCAGCTTCTGCTGCATAGAAATGTCATAGAAATTGTCATGAGCTTTACTTGATTTTCCATCTTTTTTCTTTCTCAGAGCTTGTAAAATAGCAGCAGTGAGGCTGTCCAGAACCTTCTTTCCCATTTACCTAATTCTTGGTAATGTTACTGTAAAATAATGAAGTAATTTGTTCTTGAACTTGAGAATGGTGCTTCTCCTAGAAGGAGGCCTTTGTGTACAATGATGTGTTTTAGAGGTGTGTCCTGTCTAAACTTTACTTTTGCAGAAGTGGATTGTGCAGGCTTTTTTTTGTATTATCAGAGTATTTACTTGAGTGAACAATCTTACGCACCTTCCTTCTTATGCCATGCACATGGTTATTTAAACAGAATAGTTGTAGTTCTAACCTTATAATTGTTGTATAAAGGGAAGCAAAGGATATTGAAGAATACATGCCCAAAAGATGAAAATTGCATGGGATACATTTGTTCTGGACTTGTTCTTACTTCATAAGGCACACATTAGGTCCAATTTTGTCCCAGTTTCATTTTACTGTGATGATTATTTTGTTGGTATATTCATAGAACATCTATTTTTTAAACAGTGAGTGAATGGAAATTATTAGTAACTGTACAGAGTGCTGGACTCTTCCCTTTATTTTATTTCTATTGAGTTGAAGTGCTTGGAAGTCATTAGTGCTGGAATATGTATGTATGTCTGATGCATTTCTTGCTAGTTCTGCTGCTGTGAAGATTCAATGTAATGGAATCATGCATGGTGCAGGGTGGGGGAAAGTAAGAAAGATGCACTGAAGATGATTTCTGCCTTCTTTAGCTCCAGGATCCTGTTTGGAAGTTCAGGAAAAAGCAACAAAATCTTACCTACTTTTTAATTAGCTTCTAATTTCTTGGATGCCCTCTGATCAGACATGGGTGGAAAAAAAATAACCTGCAAGTAGTGCAAAGATGCAACCTCTTCTGTATGTTCTTTTGTCATCTCCGATTAAATAGTAGAGAGCAACAGCAAGGCTGCATTCTGAATCAGCATTGCCCCAATGTGCTCATGTGTTTCTAGGTGTTCCTGTCAAGTGCACAATCCTTATCTGTATTACTTTGCTTAAGGAGTTGCTTGGTGTGTACCTCGTGATCGGGTGTCTCCAATCCCAGCCTGAATTGCAGAACAGTGTTTGTACTGTGATGCACTTCTGCTTAGCGTGCAGCAGGTTGTTTGAATTAACTTGTGCTTTTTATGGACACAGTTGCCTGTGGTTGTTCCAGTCTGCTGCTGTCACACTAGTCTGTCGGTAGAAATAGATGCCACTTTAATAGACTACAAAAACCTTTGTCTCAATTAATTGAAGGAACTTGTGCTAAACTCTGATTTTTTTCGAAGATTTTCTACCTTGCTATTCAGGGAAAGTTAACTTCTTTGAAATTAGAGAATTATTTTTTATATAGTTTCCCTCTAGCTCTGTTTAGCCTGTTTGTCTTGGCCAATGGAAAGGACTGAGATGGGCTCCTTGCACCCAGAACCTCTTCCATTTTTGAGAGAAAAGATTCTTAACCATTATCAATTTCATCTTGTGTTCTAAGTTGTTGCTGAATTAGCAGAGACTCTGCAGCTCTTATGGGGGCTGTTTCTTACGTCTTTTGAGCAATGTCTGCTAGCAGAGAGCAACAGATAGGAAGTGTTTTTCCTTGAGCCTGTATGAGAGTGACTGTCTCCTACTTATGTGTTGCATAAGAACTAATTGTTGACATTGGGCCAAACACATTAATAGTTACATTCTTCCCAGCTCCAGTTATTTTGGGATCTGGGTAACTTTCACCATGACGGTGTAACTATGATAATTCTAAACACCAACAGACACCAGTACTGTGGTTTCATCACAATCAGAGGCATTCATCCGACTGTCAGGATTTTAAAAGGGTTTGGCTACAGTTACTGGTTGTACTGAACATATTCTTGTCTTGGCATCAAGGAATTGATTAAATTACCTGCATGTTCTTGCAGGTTCCAAGTGGAATAATGTCCATCTGCAAATGTGTGGAGGAGGAGACACTCTAGTTATTTAAGCATAGGTGTTCAGGACCATTTTATAAACTCAGATTATCTATGGAGGGTAGGCAGATAAAACACACAACCTACGGGAGACCTATGTTCTCTGATTTCTAACTGGGTGTGGCAGGGACAGGGCATCTGGAGACAGAAACTTGTGTTTTCTGGGAGTTGAGTCAGACCTATGGATTGCTTGCATTTTTTTTGCCTCTTTTTTTCCCCTTTTTAATAATATTGGCTCTCTAAGAGAGCAGAAGAAGGGTCTCTCTCATCCAAGTATCCTCAGCATCCTGAATCTAACTGAAAGGAAGGAGCGCTGCCCTTGTGTATGTTTCCTTACTCATAGCTGTTCTCTCAACAATATTTAAAAGAATGGAGGCATGTAAAGGAAAGAATCCTTTTTCCCCAAAACCCTCAAGGTTTTCTCTGTCAATACACAAAGTATTTTGTTTGGTTATTGTCATAGTAACTATGTAAAAAGTAGTGTTAGGCCCAGTTGTAATCAGTAAATTAAGCATTTTTCTTTCTCTTTCTCTTCCTGAACCTGAAACATCCAAAGAGAAATGAAACATCATAACTTTATCAGGGAACTTACTGAAATATTTTCACACCATATTAGCATATTTTCTCTTTTTGCTTCTGAAACCTAGTAATTTCAGTGCAAGTTGATAAGAGGCCCAAACTGAAATAAGGGGGAAAGTCACATGTTTTAATTCTGATAGGAAAAGTGCTTTTTGGGAAACATAAACAGGAAGCTTGGCTAGAGTGATTGGCTGCTCATCTCTCTCCCAGCTCTTTTTTTCCCCGTGTTTCCACAGTTACTGTAATTTTTGAAAACCATAAACAGACCTCTTCCTATGTTTACAGAAGGGCTTATAAAGTTAAGATTCATTGTGCTTTACATCTAATTTGTTTGTTTATTGTAGATCGTATAGCTATGCTTTCAAGGTATTGTACTTCCCTTCTAAAGCACGAAGTTCTAAACTTTATTTGGCTCTGAAATGTTTCCTAGAGTTTCTCATAATAAATCCTTGCTTGTATTTTCTGGATCATAAGCTTGGGGCAAGTCTATTGTTTAATGGATTAGAAAAGGCAATTAGTGGATACTTTGTTTGGTTGTTGTTTTTCTTGCTCACTTACTCAATGAAAATTGGCACAAGAGAAAGCAATCTTTAAATATCTTTATAAAGTCTATATTGCTTTTGCAATTCCACTGATAAAATGTTTTGTGTCAAAAGAAGCATACATTTGTCAAATGTTTTTTCTGCTCAAAGACCTGTCAACACTTTATCTGTGCGTTGTAAAATTCAACAGGAAGAAATGGAATATGTTGAACTCTTAGCGGCAGAAAAACACCAGGTTGAAGCCCTCAAGAACATGCAGCACCAAAACAAAAGCCTGTCGATACTTGATGAAATTCTGGAAGATGTCAGGAAGGCAGCTGATAGACTGGAAGAGGAAATAGAAGAGCATGCCTTTGATGACAACAAATCTGTAAGTGATGGTTTAGACCCAGTCATTTCATTGGAGTGCATTTATTTCTATGTGGTGTTTGCACTGTGTGTTTCTCTTGCGTTACATAGTTTTTAGGATTTTAGTTACTGTTAAAGAGTGAGCCAACAGGAGTAATTGCTCCTTTTTGCTCCTGATTTCTGTGGGTTTGATTTGAAAGTCCTCCCTGCGGCTGCCACTTTGACAGGGACTAGTGTAGTCCATCTCACTGATACAGCGGCGTCTCTGATGGTGGGGACTGTGATAGTTGGACTTGGCAGGAGATGGAGTTACCATGTTAAGCATTGTCTCCACTTCTTCATTTTCTTGAGAAAGTTATGGAGAACAAGAATCCTTGCCGTTGGTTTTTACAGTCTGGGAAAAGATATGTTGTTCAAAGGAAAGACCTGAAATGTGTTTGTGATGTTACTTTCTTCCACGTCTGGCTTCCTCTGCATTTTGTACCTTGGCCTACCTGCACTGATCCTTGTTTTTATGTTGCGTGATGGGACAGTGTCCTTCAGGTAAGGCTGTGTGTTTCTGGAGCCAGGGATATGTCAGTTTATTCTAGTGTCCCATTTTGCCATCCTCAAATAGACTCCCTAAATTGGCCTTGTTTGCATAAATATGGGTTACAGATTATTTGACTTACGCTCTTCTTTGGAGGTTTTTGTTGATTTCCAGGTTGACTCCCGAGGTGAGCATAGCTCTTGCGTTCTGCTGAGGAGGCAAAACCAGTTTCTCTGTAGCAGAGAGCCAAGCAGTGTGTTTTGTTTTTTGGTTGGTTGTTTTGTTTGTTTGTTTTGTTGTTGGTTTTTTTTGTTTTGTTTTTTTGGTAGTTGTGCTTGAATCGAGAGAACGTGAAAGCAGCTTTTCTATTTCGTGTGCGGCAGATGAGAGCGGTTGTGCCCCGCGGGAGTCGCGCCCGGCAGCGCCCGCGGCGGGCGGGGCGGGGCCGGGCCGGCGGGAGCGCCCTCTCCTGTCCCGCCGGGGTAGAACGGCGCTGTCGGGAGCCGGGCGGGCGTTCTCCTGCCGCACCGGGGAGCTTCCAGAACGCCAGCGCGGCCTCGCTCTCCCCGGCATCTCCCTGCTTTTCTTGCAGCTCCATCCATGACAGACAAGGAATCATGAAATGCAACCTGGAGGACTATGTGCTTCTCCATCATTGCAAGGAATATTCTTTTAAACTAAAACAATGAATTTTTAGAATAGAGAAGCCTTAATACAGTAGTCAATATTTTGATAAAGATACTCAAGCTTCTATTCAAATATAGCCAAATAGAGAAGTGTAGCAGGTAAAAATTAAAAAAAAAAATCTTCACTACAACTGGTGGTCAAGAATTGCTGTTTTGAGAAATAAAATCCTGAAAATAACTAGGTAGAAACAGTTCTTGTAATCTCTCCTTCAGATTTACAGGTTAGTGACCTTTTCTTGACTTAGGATGCAGTCTTTAGTTCAGAATTTTGTGAACTGAATATCACTTTGTAATCTCCAATTGGTTTTGTTCAAGGTTATAAAACGTTGCTTTTAAAGACATCAAGTTTTGATAAAGAGATTGAAAGACTTTTAGAGAAGAAACCTGCAGTATTTTCAGTTGGTGTCAGCAAGTTCCGTAGAAACTTCAAGCACAGCTAAGAGTCTTTCCCTTTTTATGATATGCTTAATTGACTCCCCTTTTTTGGTTTGTTTGATTATTTGTTTTCTTTTTCTTGAAGGTAAGAGGTGTAAACTTTGAAGCAGTTTTAAGGGTGGAAGAAGATGAAGCCAACTCCAAAAGAAATGCTTCAAAAAGAGAAGTAGAAGATGACTTAGGGCTTAGTATGCTTATCGATTCCCAGAACAATCAGTATATCCTTACTAAACCCAGAGATTCAACCATTCCTCGTGCTGATCATCATTTCATAAAGGTAATAATTTTAGAGACATTCTTGTCCTTCACTTTTGGATTTAGTCCCACTAATTTGCATGTCAGTAGTACTTAGTTGGAGTGAGTATATTTTCAGGATTTGTCTCTCTGCAGTTATCCCAGCGTTCATGACTCCCCCATCTATGGTGATTCGGCCATGTGTTCCCTACTCTTGGTATAGTCTTCACAAGACTGATCATGATGCCACGTGAATCCTCTCTGTTTTTATTTGGTTTATCTTGTTGCACCTTTGGGGCACTGTCCCTTCTCTCGCACTACAGAGTGTTAGAGCTAGTGCTGCGCTTAATAAGCCACTTGCATGTTGTCAGTAGAGAGAATTTATCTGGTTGTACCTTGTGATGAAAAAACTGGAAAATACATAGACATGGTAGAGTTTTGATTGTATTTGTGTTTCATGTAGAATAACAGGATTGGGATTTTTGTTTTAATTATAAAATCTGTAAGAGTTCTATTTCACCATCTTGTTTTCCTGCAAGGTGTCATTCTACCCAGGAAATTCCCCAGGAAATGGCCAACTTTCTGTAATATATTTAAAATATTTATAAATTGATTAAAAGTCCCTCAGTTACTTAAGGTCAGTACCTAGTCTGCTTCATCTGAAAAACTGCTGTGCTTACACCTGCAACAGCACTGAGATTAGTTTAGAGAAGTTTTGTTTTCTTTTCACGGGAAGTAGTCTATGTTTAATTTTGCAGCGCTATTTATCTCTTGAAAGATAATAGTCTTCAATTTCATCTCAAATTTGTGTGTCCTTTATATTAATGCCTTTGTAAATCTTATGTATTTAGGATATTGTGACAATAGGAATGTTGTCTTTGCCATGTGGCTGGCTGTGCACAACAATAGGATTGCCAACCATGTTTGGATATATCATCTGTGGAGTACTCTTAGGACCCTCAGGACTAAATAGTATCAAGGTAAGCATGCAAGTTACTTCTTGACTGATTTAATTTGTTGAAATCTTTAAAAGTAGTTTTAAAAGAATATGGTACTGCCAACCTCAAATGTATTTAAAGAAAAGATATCCTCACACCTGAACCTTTGTAAGAGGGGCCTTCAAATTTTATGTCTTTGAATCATTTTGTTTTCAGTCTTTTTTCCTCCCATAAAGTTATGACAACTGTTGAAAGTGAAAACTAAAGATTGTGTGTTGTGGAAGTTTTATGTCAGGTTCTTTTTTTCCTTTCCTTCTTTTTGATTTTAATCATAAAGCATCACAATTGGAAGCCAAATGATTTAAATGACATAAAAGATACAGAAACTTGCCAACAGTCAGTGTTGACAGCAGAGGAGGCATTTAAAACAAATAGTTCCCCAAGGGACATAGCTTGGCTTTCTAAAGAGTTATTTTGTGCCTCTGTAGTGCTTTCATCCACCCTAGTCCGTCTATTCCTTTCCCAGTACCCTGCCCACATTCCTGAAGTCTTTCGAACCTTTTTAGCTCCATCACGTGTACCCTGATTGCTGGCTCCTGCGAAACCGCGAGCTGTGGTTGGCTGGACATGTTTTGATTAGTGCTCTGGTGTGCATTAACAGATTGTTTAGCCAGCAGGCAAAACAGAACACATGCTAGGGCTGCACGGTGATGTCTCCTTAAGCTGCATGTATATATTGCATTGATATCCATGAAACCACTGGGAATTTACTGTCTTTGCAACATCTGCCCTTGCGTGGGCTTGTGTTGAAAATGACTGTTGGGCTCAAAAGTAAGTAGGGATTAGCAGCAATTTTAGGATTTTGTTGATCTTGGATTGGAAGAGATTAAGTAATTTCCTCCTTTGTGTTGTACATAATTTCTGGGTTGAGAATGTCTGAAAAGTTTGACCAATTAGACTGAGAAACAAGTTTGTAAACTTGGCATGAGAAAGAGACCCAACAACAAATTTTCATTCGTTTCGTTCAATTACATTGAAGAAGATGATGTGGTCAGAATAGATATGAGAGAAGTTTCTTTAGGACAGTTTAAGTGACCTGCCTTTTTCTTGTGGAGCTGTGATTAAACATTATTCATCTGGATAATACTCATGTTGTCTGGGTCTCTTGTGTTTGGTCTCTTCATTTCCTAAAAAAGTTGAATATCTGAGGAACTGAGAAGGCAGGCAGATTCTAATCTGGCAGAAAAGATGGTTTCCATCCCCACTTCTGTAATTGATGATAAACCTTATTTTCTTCTACTCTGGCCCGTAAATCCATAGAAAAGAAATACTATGTTTTTAAAATAGGATAGACTATTCCAGTCAACTGCTTGAACACTTCAGGGCTGACGAAAAGTAAAGCATGTTGTTAAGGGCGTTGTCCAAATGCCTCTTAAATACTGACAGACTTAGGGCATCAATCAGCTCTTTAGGAAGTCTGTTCCTGAGTTTGACCACCCTCTCAGTAAAGAAGTGCTTCCTAATGTCCAGTCTGAACCTCTCCTGGGGCAGCTTTGAACCAGTCCCCCTCATCCTGTCGGTGCATACCAGTGAGAAGAGCTCAGCACCTCTCTCTCCACTTCCCCTCCTCAGGAAGCTGTAGAGGATGATGAGTTTGTCCCTCATCCTGCTTTTCTCCAAGCTAGGCAAACCTGGAGTCCTTAGCTATTCGTCACAAGACATTCCTTCCAGCCCTTCCACCAGCTTTGTCCTCTTCTTGGTGTATTCAAGGACCTTCACATCCTCCTTCCATGGTGGGGCCCAGAACTGCACACAGTGCTCCAGGTGAGGCCATACCAACACTGAATACAGAGGGATAATTTTGAATGACTGCTGATGCTCTGTTTGATGCACCCCATGACGGGGTTTGCCCTCTGGGCTGCCAGAGCTCTTTGCTGACTCACACTGAGCCTGCTGTCCACCAGCNACCAGCAGCCTCCCTTTCTGCAGGGCTGCTCTTCAGCCACTCCTCTCCTAATCCACACTTGTGCCTGGCTTTACCCCATCCTAGGTGGATCAGAATCCAGCATTTTGAATTGTTACATTTCCTTCCACTAATCATTGGCCAATGCTCCAGTGTATCTACATCCCTCTGCAAGGCATCTCGTCCCTCAAGAGAGTCAACAGCACCTCCCAGTCTGGTATCACCAGCAAACTTGGTAGTGGTGCATTCACCTCCTCCATTGTGATCATTGACATATATATGTATCTATTGAACAGAACTGGCCCAAGAACTGAACCCTGAGGGTACACCAGTTGTCAGCCAGAAGTATCCCCATTTTTATGTTATGATGACGAAGACAACCACTTTTCTTGCTGTTGGATCCTTTTCTCTGAAGCATGAAGGCTGGTAGTTGTGCTGGTCTGAGAGACGGATGTGTGGAGCCTGTAGAATGGAGAACAGAACAGCAACCACACTCTAGCAGAAAGATTATACCAATAGACCAATAAAATAACTAGCAAGAAGTAGCTTCTGGAATGCAAGCCTTGGGGATTTAATAGTACATGCATAAAACATAACCTTTTTTTTTTCAACCAGCAAGTAAGCTTACTGTTAAGGAAGCTTCCCAGTCTGACCATTGATGAGGCTTTCTGGCTTCTTTACCTTCATGCCCATGGTTATCCCAAAGGCTGTCAGTTCACTGACGTTTGTTGCAGGCTCCCACTCAGAGTTCAATCTCCATCTCAATCTGCAGCTTGCCAGCCAAGCTACCTGGATCAGATGTATTCCTTAACACTTACCAAGATCAATGCACATGTGCACTCTCCAACCAAATTATCACCTAGTATCAGCCAGGTGATGGGAAAAATAATTGCGCCCTAAAGGTGCTATGGGAACTTCTGATGTCATGTGAGCAGCAAGTGAACTACCTGTGGAAACATAATGACAATCAATTTGTTTTGTATTGTACTTATAATTTTGTATTATAAGTAGACTGCTGTGCACTGATTTTTTTCCTTTTTTTTTTTCCTAAGTCTATTGTACAGGTGGAGACATTAGGAGAGTTTGGTGTATTCTTCACTCTCTTTCTAGTTGGTCTGGAATTTTCTCCTGAAAGATTAAGAAAGGTATTTTTTTATAATATCTCTGCATTAAAGGATTTAATTGCTAATTACTGAAACTACAGGTTTCAGTTATATTTTAGATTTTTGCACACTCCCAATAATACACAAGTGTAACTTTCCATATTTTTAAAAAGACAAATGTGACATTTGCTTTGGAAAGAACAGAATGCATTATTTATTCAGTGTCTCAAAGAAACCTACATTTACTCCTTATTTTAGTAAAACACACTGATTACTAGAAAAATCTCTCACAGTTTGACAGTCCATCTCTGCTTTATTTTAACATGCAGTAATGTGCAGTTGCTGTTATAGAGTGTCAGTGATGTTTGCCATTCCTGTAATTAAAAAAAATCAGAAAGTTTAAGTACTGCATACTGAATTGATAATACATACTGTACTGGCTAATAAACTGATTAAGCAAGTATGTTAACACAATCTGGAATATTAAATGATATGACTATCAGAATTCAGCAAAAACTACAAGTTACTTTCGATCTTAATTTAAAAAGAAAAAGTTATAAACCAGCTAGAATTTTAACAGTGGAAAGTATGGCTACAAATATGTGAAGACTGCATATATGTAAAGAATTGCACTGTGTGAGCTATTCCTAAACTGATAGTTTTGAGTTCACGATACTATAAAAACTTTAATTGAAATATGTCACTATTTATGACCGTTTAGCTAAATCTGCTATTTCTAGTCCATCTAAAGTCCAAGATAAAATCAATAATGCAAGCATTCCTAAGCTGGTAGGTAAATTGCTGCTTCAGAATTGTTTGTGCACTAGTTTGAAGCAGGTTACTGGTATTGGTGACTGCCTTTGTCACACCCATTTTTTCCTAATTTGAGAATCACATCAAATAACTGGTCTTCTGTTTGATGATTTTTATGTGTTTCAACGCATACTGGACCTTTGGCCCTTAATTTATCCGTGAGCTTTGGGAAGTTCACCTTGTTTCTGGTAGGGAGTCTTTTGGTGTAGAACATCTACTCAGCGTAGTAACTTGGGAGTTTTAGGTGATATAGTGTGACAGTCCATTGCTCTGTGCCCCAGTACTACAGCCCCGAATCACACATCTTTAACTGCTTATTTGCAGTGAAAAACACTGTAACTTAGCAGTGAGAAAAGTGTCATAAGAACTTGTTTTCTTCCCAAGGTATGGAAAATATCTTTGCAAGGACCCTGCTACATGACAGTTCTGATGATTGCCTTTGGTTTACTGTGGGGGCACTTGCTCCAAATTAGACCAACACAGAGCGTCTTCATTTCCACTTGTTTATCTTTGTCAAGCACACCACTGGTGTCCAGATTTCTTGCAGGTAGTGTTCGAGGAGATAAAGAAGGTAAATATGACTTTAAATATGGACTACTGTAGTATCTAATAAAATTTGAAAGAAGCTGACTTTGTAATATTATAAGAGAAGAAGCTAGTTAAAAAACCAAAATAAAACCCACTGTTAAGCCTGGTTTACAAGCAATCATCCTTGTTTAACACTGGCCAGTGTTGTGTGTATTCTTGCTAGGAAGTGTACTTGATTTGTACCTAGCCAGTCCTCTTTGGGCAAAGACAGTGGAGTACAGCCAGTGTTCTCCATTAAGAACTGACTTTACTGAGGGTCTGGAATCCTTGAGCTTTTTAAGAGGTTACCAGATTAGCCCATAGCTAACAGCTCTTCAAATAAGTACCTTTAAGGGCCGTATGTCTAGCTTCTCAAATACTTCTGAATGTTTCCTTTTGAAAGTTTAGACATCCTGCTTTCTTCCACTTAAATCTCCCTCATACAAATTGTGTTAAAGTACTCCTCACCCTTTAGAATATTCATTCTAATGCCACAATTCAAGGTGTGTACTTTACATGTGCTGGCTCATTTCTGTGTCTTCAGAATAAAGTGTGTATACTCTCAGTAGAGGAGTTGCACTAAATGCATAACTAGTGCTTAACTGCTAAGCAAAGTCTATGCTTTTATTGTGTAACAGAAGTTTCATATGAATATTTTGTTTGTATTTTAATGTCTTGATAGATAAATTTTAATTTACCTACTAGTGGGGAAAAAAAATCCATAATGACCTTCAGCCCATTAAGAGCTATACTGGGCTTCCATTGGATTAAGCCTTTTCTAGATTTCTGAGCATTTCCAAGCATTCATAGTTTCTGATGACTGTTTCCATGACCATTTTGCTGGTGTGCAGGGGATATTGACTACAGCAGCGTACTGCTTGGCATGTTGGTGATGCAGGATGTGCAGCTTGGTTTGTTTATAGCTGTCATGCCTACACTTATTCAAGCAGGAGTGAGCACATATTCCAGGTAAAAAAAATTATTCTATGGATCTTCCCTCTGCCTCTTACAATTAGTATGTAGATTGCCAATATGAATGTGAGAGCACTACAGTTAATGTCAGTTCCATGGAAAATAGGCACTCTGTTCAGTGAGATTTCCTTTACTGTTCTTAATTGTTGTGAAGTAGAAACTTGTAGTAGTCATAGGAAAGTAGCTGGATGAAAATAATCTCTTTGCTATAGCTCCTTCAGTCCTGTGTGGTGATAAAAATTTGTAGTGAAAAGTTTGTTACTGTAAAACAATAAGTGAATTTTTTCACTTACTTTATTCCCTCAGGGCATGCTTTTGTCAAAGACCAAGCGATAGTATTATTGTGTCTGATGGCTTACCTTGGAGATCAGTCAACGAAAACCTTTTTGAGTCAACATGGAAGTAAATTCTAGGCTGTAAAAGAGGTTTCTGGGCACTGCGCAGATTTAGTCTTTATCTTGTTTACTGATGTATTGAAATACATTCCTGTAGCTACTCAGTTTTGAACATTTATGAAATTAGATATTTTCATTTACAGGGAACTGGTTGGAAAGTATGAGAGCACTTGAAAGAAACTTTTTGTTTGTTCTTCTCTTCCAGCATTTTCAAGGAAATACTGAGAATACTGATACTGATTGGCCAAATTCTGTTTTCTCTGGCTGCTGTTTTTCTTCTATGTCTTGTTATAAAGACTTATCTCATAGGACCGTATTACCGCAAGTTGCACACAGAAAGCAAAGGAAATAAGGAAATCCTCATTCTAGGAATAACTGCATTCACCTTCCTTATGTTAACGGTAATCTTTTAAATTGATAAAACATTTTTATACATGTTGTATTTTACTTCATCAGTATCACAGAAGCCATCACTTACTATTATTGCATATACATATGCTTCTGTAATTAGTTGGTTTTAAATTGTTTTAAAACAACCCTGAAATGTGCAGATGATTCCTGCATTATAGCACAGATGAGTAAGAAGATATGCAATTTGAATGTGAATCAGCTGGAATTCTGCTGTTAGCTTTTAATACAGCCAGTTTAGGAATCATGATCAGAGTTTTAATTGTGGCCTACTTCATGAATTTGAAAATAATTCAGGATGGGTTTTGAGATACTGATAATATCTGATTGTGACATTTGCTCCCAAATTTCTTCTCAATAGCAAATTCTCAACATGGTTTTTATTATAAAATAATGTTCTTTTTGTGTGGCAGACACATTTTGGAATGAAGTTAAGAAAGTAGAGAAATGCCTTAAGGTTTAGAGATTTTGATTAACCTTATTGAGTGTGGTTCGTTTTCCTCCGAATTTTCCTTTTTTGTTTCTATCTCATGTTTCAGCCTTCTTAAAAACTATACTGCTGGGGAGCAGAATGTGACAGTTGCTTGATAATGTTGTGGGTTTGACACTCCATTATCCTGAATGTGCAGACTGTTACATCCCCTGAGAATAATTAAGCCAAAAAGTTCCTGTGCCTGTGTTCTAGGGGTGTTTGCTTAGTTACTACAGTCCAACAGCAAAAGCTGACCTTCTTCAGGAAGAAGGTTAAAAAGAAGTTAGTGAGACCATACAGTTAGTGGCTTCTATTGTATAAGTTAAAAATGCCATTGCTCTAAACAGCTATTCATATTTCAAATGTGTCCTCCAATAAGAGAAGAAACAAAACTAATTTCTCCTTTTTATTTCCCAACAAGCAAACATTACACTTGTAGAACAAATTCAATAAAAACCATCAAACAAACCACAGAAGTTGTGTAAAATATTATGGTATCTAGAAGCAGTTTTACTTTAGTTAAAACCATGGCCTACATAGGTTTGGGTTTATTGTACCCAAATTGCATTTCAAATATACAAAGAGTTTATCTATGTGACTTTACACAATACATGTGTGTACACAAACATGGGGGGGTAGAATATGTTTGAGTTTGTTGGATTTATGCTGCAAAACCAGAAGGCTTCTTCAGCATTTTCAAAATACTTTCCTTTTAAAATTAATAAATAATTTATGAAAGGGAATGGTAAAAAGGATACTGCAGGTAACTTCAGTGAACCAGTTGAGGTGCTTGATATTCACTGACACTGATAGATTCATTATAGTAATGGTACAAGTTACAGTTTGAACACACAAAAAAGAAATAAGAAAAGTAAAAGTGTATTTGCTTGTTGAGTTGAATAGGGGAACAAACAAATCTTCTGGAAAACCAATCGTAATTGGTATAGATGCTATACTATGTCAGGAATACAAACATAGGATGGGTGATTGCAATCTAAGCTGAAAAAAGTGTTGCATATCTTTGGAAAGGTTAAACTAAGGTTTTTGTGTGCCACGTTGGAAAACAATTAAACTGTCATGGATTCTGCAGAGATCTTTCTCTTTGGAAGGCCCAGCCTAAATATTCAAGGAGGTTGTATAACTAATCTGCAAACACCAAATTTTCTGTACTGGTGTAATTCTAAAAAAGCTTTCGACTTTGTAGAGGAGCAATAAGAGAGTGCCTATTTTAGTGTCATTAACCAAAGACAACACTGTGGCTCCATTTAGAAAATTTGAGATACATTTTTAAATAAAATAATTTAACTCACTGTCTAGCATTGAGTGTTACTCTGCATGACACATCCTTGCCTCATGCATATAGTTACTTATTATGTGCTTCAGTGTTGGCTGGGTTTCTGGGGTCCAGCTAAGCTTATTCTATATTTGGATTAATGTGTAACACCAGCAAGTGTAATGCTCATTATAGCTAACCTTAATTTATTTTACTTGGTTCCCGTGTTTGAAAAATCTCAGATGATTAATTAAACAAGAATTGCCATTTCCCTGCCAATAAGGGCAAATTCTGTATGGGAGAACAAGAGGGAAGATGAGGCAGGAGAGATTCCTATACTGCTGTGTGAGTAAGCAATTTTCATGGAAGGCTTATCCTGTCAGTTGAGGAGCTTTGTGTATGGTTGTAACTTTGGAGCATTTCTGAACTTGAGTCACTTGTGTAACACTGCAACTTGTTACACCTGCAGATATTTTAGTAAGACTTGGAGCTTAAGATACCCTTTCTGTTCCCAGTATTCTCAGAAATAATTGAACTTTCTCTCCCTTTTATCCTTCAACTAGTTGGGCAGGTCGGGGCTGGGAGGTGGGGATTGTGTCAAGTGCCAATCCTGTAGTAGTATAGATGACACTGAGACAAAGCTGTGCATTTTTGACTCATGTACCTTGTCTTCAGTAACAAAGGTTCAGTAGATCATTATTGCACTTTCACCAACTCCATTTCAAGCTTTGAGTTGTGCAGATAGCGGTTGGTTTGTTTGTTTGTTTTAATTGGTAAACTGTTCTCTTGAATTGCAACATAAGGAACAAATCTAACTTACGGTTTTAAACATGACCGTTCAGGATCAATGGCCAAACTGGTAGTTGTAAGTCGAGATATTTACCAGGATGAGCTGAAGAATATCTCAGCCTGAGCATTCACTGGTGCAGTGTTGCTTTTTCATGTTCTATATGTACAGAAACATTACAAGGAAAACTGTTTTAAACACTGTCCTGATGATGAAGTGCTGTACTGGAAACCTGCAGGACAGCAGTAGCCAGTTTTACTGTGTTTTAAAACTGAAGTTTTGGAATTTTATTAGGGAAATGGAAAAACATAAAACTTGACCTGACAAGAAGGACAGAAGTTACATTTACATGTTTTTTGGACTGTGCATACACATGGGAGAAAAGTGGATTCTAGTTTCACTGGCTGATGGTTGACCCGGAATGGTGGCAGCAAATGGAGGGAAATTGCCAGTTTGCTTTATATACTGAAAAGGAAATACAGTGATGTTATTGCAGTACTTTACATTTGAAAATGTATGGGGTTTTTCTGCAGTGTCTTATGGATATCGTTACTAGTATTGGAATATCATTCTTTGCTTGCCTGAAGTACTTCTCAATGGCTTATAATCTTCTTATGAACTCTTTTCTGTCAATTAAAAGAAGATTAAGGAAGAACTGTAATCTCAAATATTCTAGTTAATTATTTCATAAAATACAGTTGAGATAATTTTTACAGGGTTCACTAAAAATTGTTTCCATTTCCATTACAGCTTTACTTTCTTGAAATGCAAGCTTAAAATTCACCTCTTTACTCTTGAGCAGATTTAAGTTACTAAAGCCTGAAATTCAAATACTTCTATTTCCACCAAAATTTTATTTAATTTTACTGTCTTACCATATTAATTAAGCTTCTATGATGATTAAAGAGTAGCAATAAAATAGACACCATTAGAGAATATGAGCAAAACAACTGCTGAACAGATAGTTGAGATTTGTCCAGAACATGTTATAGCAGTAATGTTTATCTCTTTATTTATTGATGTGGTAGAACATTTGAACATAAAATCTAGTATTCTAGTGAAAGCAAAGCAATCCTTTCTGAATTGGAGTGAAATGGGACCCTTAAATACAACTGAAAACTAAGCTGTGCTGAGAAAAACATGTAAATTGACAGAATTTTTAATGTAATTTTGACTGAAAAAGCTTTCTGTAATGTAAGAGTTGAGGACAGTGCAAAGCCCAGGGATTAGTAATGGCCAAAGCCGTGTTTGGTAAAGGCGGAACATTAGAAGTGATGCAAGCAGAGAGGGAATACTAAATGCTCAATACTTTCCAGGTTTTGCTTATGTAAGAAATTCTGCTGCAAATGTCTTCCTGCCAGTAAAACAAGTCCTCTGCAGTATGTGTGTGCACACGTGCCAGTACATTATATATAATAAACCCCGATGCTACAGTTTTAGCTGAGGAAATGTGTCCACTTGTAGGTAATACTACAGTTCAACCAGAGACCAAGGTGGGAATTGTAAAAGGAATGTCTGTATAAAGCTACATATAAAAGGCTGGACTCTGTGATCTCAAATGTCTTTTCCAACCTAATTGATTCTGTAAATCTGAACAAGTTGGAGGAGAGGAGAGAGTGTTAAGAAGATGATGTAATTTTTGGTTCTTTTCTTGCTCTCTGATACACTTTACACTTTTCTGTATGTAGAGTGACCTGTAGATTTTTTTTAGACCAGAAGTTGTGTACTACCCAGAGACTAGACAAGAAACAGTAAAATTTGCCTATATTTTTACCAGGCCCTTGAGCTCATACTTGGCTTGCCGTACACTGCAGGAATGTAATTCAGTTTTTATGCTGTGGGACCAAATTCCCAGTTAGACATGCAGTTTGTTCCAGTTATGTCTGATGCTTTCTGAACAAACATGTTTCTTTCACACTCAAATTGCTCCTTGCTTGAAGAGTGATTCTCACAACAGCGCAGTATCATGCAATCCTGGTACAAGATAGGCTACATCTCTTCTTATATGGGAACCTAATCCTGTCCAAGGGAATGTTTAAAATACTAGCTGTAAAAGTTCTGATGTGGAGCTCTATTGCAGCTGATAACGCTTCAGTATGGGAAGATTATAGCTGTGTAGTAAAAATAATTCCAAATTTATTTGAACAGGCTATATTGGATCTTAATCATCCACAAGAGGCTGACTTTTAAAACAACTGATGTGTGATTGAGAAGAACTTAAATGTTTCCTATTCATAACTGTTTCCCTTATTTTATTAATCTCTTGGTGATTTTAAAGTCATTCATGTATATATTACCTTCTTCCCTCTTACAATTTCAAATTGTTCTAAAAAGCACTGAAATTCCTTTTGTTTTAAAATGAGAATAACATTATTTTGTTTGCTTTGCATGATCAGCAACTAATTATATTAGTCGACTGAACCAATTTATTACCTTAAATATCTTGCAATAAATTACTGTTATCAGAAATGCAGTTATGTGATGAGCATTCAGACATTAATACTTCAATACACAGAAGTCTTGTGATTATTTTTAGGTGGCATTTTATGCGTAGCGTGGAGACTTGTTTATTCTGTTTTTTGCATTCCTCCGTTAGTTTCACGTTGCCTGAGTTTTTGTTTCATATCTAACAGTAAAACACCGTTCAAGATATGATGAATGGTGTCTGTAAATATACTGTAGTATATTCTTGATCTAAATCAGCATGAAAATAAGTCATTGGTTTTAAATGTTATATTAATAGCGTTGTCCTTTCTCAGCAAGATGACCATCTGCAGCTGCATGATTTTGAAGTAATTATTTTAAAACATACTTTATACCGTACTATACATTAGAAGTGCTGCTTGCTTTTTTTTTTTAATGTTCCAAGCATTGCCTTAAGCAGTTGCTTTGTGTTTTGTTCAGTTTCTTTACATGTGTTTTATCTCTTCTTCTGGTACTGCATTAAAATATTAAAAAAGAGGGAAGCAGTCTGAATTCTTTCAAGCAGTCGTGCTTCATTTCAGCAGTTTACTTCACACACTTAGATGAATCCCTATTCAGTAAAGCACAACAGGCACATTTGAACCAAATTTACAATAATAAAACATAATTTATGCCAGGGACTTCTGCTAGATTGAGACTCTTCTCCCAAATATAAGCTTAGATTTTCATTTTTTCCCTCTTGTTTGACAGCTGGAAAATATCCTGTTCTTACTGCTTTATTTCACAGCCTCAATGTATTATGTAATCCCAACTCCAAAGCTGTTATAGTCTCTTCTCTGACTTGTGAAATCAGATGCTGTTCCTAAGGGTCACACAAAGCATTGCAATGTAGATTAAGAAATTAATTTTTGTTTTTGTGGGAAAGGAGGTAATGTAAAGGGAGAAACTAGATTTGAGTCTTCTGTATAAATACAATACTGCAGAACAGTGAAATACATACACTGAATTCTGCTTGTTGAATTTGCATAAAGACATAGTAATTTCCTGCATTTGATGTAATGTAAAGTTTTGTAGTTTCACTGTGAAATGGTACATAAAGTCACTCAGCAGTAGATTCTGTGTTATTCCTTAACAGATCACAGAGCTGTTGGATGTTTCAATGGAGCTGGGATGCTTCTTGGCCGGAGCTCTGATCTCTTCTCAGGGTCACATGGTTACTGAGGAGATTATGTGCTGTATTGAACCAATACGTGACTTTCTTGCCATCATCTTCTTTGCATCTATAGGTAACTTCCAAGAAAACTTATTTTAAAATACATGATATTTATATGTAAAATTAAATAATGTTATATCTATACTATATAACATATATATAAAATATATGAAAACATTGCTTACCATGTGGGTGAGGAGAAAAAAAATGGTGTCTATAATGTGAGAGGAGGCGATAGATTTTATTTTGTTAAAATACTAAACGGTTAGCTTACCACAACATTGGTTTGCCTTTGCTACTACTTTTAAACGTAACATTCAGTTTCAGAAGCCATTTCGATGTTGTACTCCCAAGTCTTGTTTTAGTGTCAGTTTTTCAATGTTAATTCTGAAATCATCCTATTTAAAACATGTAACTAAAAATTTTAAGATAAAAAGGCCTTGGTTTGGGTGTTGATTAGTTGGGGTTTTTTTTGAATGTTGTTTTGTCTTCCCAGCAGCTCTATTTGTAATTTATACTAAAATTGTATTACTATTTTGAGTCAATTGGTAGAGTAGATTTCAGATTTTTGTGGCTTGGTTTTCTATAGAAGCAGAATGTCATAATACCATCTTTTTTTTAGCTTGTTTCTTTAGAAAGTTAGTTGGGAGGGTGTGATCTGTATGTTCGCAATGCATGGAAAAAATAATTGGAAGAGGATGTATCTCAGACACTGCTTGAATGCCAGCTGAAATGCAGCATTGAGGTATAAGATGAGGGAGTAACTCATTATGCTTGATACCCAAAAGGAGTTAACTCAGAATACTTACAGTAAATCATAACTTCCTTTTTAACTGCTACATTCTCTAGCTGTCTGTGCATGCCCCAATATGCTTTGTGTAAAGGAAACTGGACGTGCTGCGCTGCAGTGGGTGAGGAGACAGGCCCTGTGAAGGCACTTGCGTCTCCCTGTGGATTGTGTGGGAGATGCATGTCCCTATGCTGGGGGACACTGCAGTGTCTTAAGAGGGGCTTTGGTTGTGGCCTGGTGCACAAATCCAACCTCCTTCAACCCATGTTTACTCAGAAAGTCCTAGAGTGTGAGCTTGGGCTTTTTCAACACCATCCTTGGTTTTTCTTCTGGTGCTATTTTAAGTTTTTTAATTGTTCTTTTTATCTCCGTATATTTATTCAGATAACAGCAAAGTCCTACCATCAGCATAATTTTAATGTTCTTCCTTATATACCTGTTTGATACTCATTGTTTCATAACAGAAACTAAAACTGGTAGTTGTCAAAAAGGAAACAGCTATGCTTGCCAGTCTTAATTTTTAAATTTTTTTTAATCCAGCCCATGATAATAGCTTCTGGTGATGAGTCAGATTACGTAGTAATAGATATGTTTATTTGAATAACTTATTTTTTAATAATGAGGGGAAAGCCATGAACTCTGATGAAACTTGGGCCCATATAAATGACAAGCTTGGATGAGTAGTTGCTAATGCTCACAGATAAAAGTTGTTTATGTGTTTCAGTAAAGATGGTGATGGTGATGGAGTGGATAGTGTTATCAGGGATACAAAGCATGACAAGTGATTATAAGCCCAAAGTTAATTTTACAAGAGACTGAACAAAAATACTGTCCTACACTCTTGTGGCTGCATAAATTAAGACTAGAGATAACACTTTGCCAGAGTACAAGAAAATAGCAAGGCCTCAGTTGGCATGCTAGCAGCACTCGATACAGCCTACAGAGTACTCTAAGGAAATTATTTTAGTCGTTCTGTTATAGAATTTAAAAAAAAAATCTTTTTAGCAGTTGTTGCCATTATAATTGCAAGAAGGGGAGAAAAGAAAATTGCCTAACAAGTTGGTGTGATTTTACAGAAAATGGGTATTATTCCTGACTCAGAAGAAAATTATCTCAAAAATCAGAAGAGCTGTGTTACAGGCCTCTGACAAAATGTGAAAATGATTCCTTGTTTTTAAAAAAAACCAAAAACCCAACAGCAAAACACCCTCCAAAACCAACAAAGAAAGAAGACCCAAACCCCTAAAAACCCCCTACCCTCAAACAAAATCCCTTTCCTGCCCAAATAAAAATTAACACCCCTCCCCCCCTTTACTTTCAGTTACTTTTAAATTTTGTGCTTAACAGGAAATTCTGTGGGGTGGCAAGGAGGTAGGTTTTAAAAGGAGTGAATGTGATGTTGCAAAGAAAACCTGAGTAGAATAAAAAGTATTCCTTAATTTTTCTTCTTACTAGATTTCTTTTTAAAGACTTCTTTGCTCTCTACTTACATATGTTCACATGCAAATTACATGTGTATGTAAAAATATAGAGATTTGCTATAAGAAATTATGTAAAAGCCCCAGGGAAAATTCTTCCCCCCTGCCTAAAGAGAAGGTTTGTTTGTTACTATATGCAGCAAGCACCTTATTATAGAGAGCAGAAACACTTGAGATCCTGAGGAACACCGCTGCAGTAATATCATTTCTGGTCTCTTTAGAATAAAGGCACAAATGGAAAAAATTACCTTAATTGAAAAGTGACTGTAAGTATGTCATTTGGAAAAGTTCATTCCTATTTTGCTGTTCTCACTACAGAAATCCTTCTGAAACCTGTGCTGAATATTACTTGTTCATGTAATATCTATAGCAGTGGCCTGCCCTTAGCTTGACCTGTGCAATGGTACTGCTTTCAAATTTGCGCTTGGGTGCATTTGTGGGAATAATGCACCTTTGCAGTTAGGCATTAACAGCTGCACTTTGAGTTGCTCTCTATCTGTACATTCATTTAGGCCTCTGCATGTTCTTCAAGGCTCTTTACGCCACCTGCTGAGGTTAGAAAGTTCCTGTTAGTCTCTGTCTTCACCAGTAGTTTTGAGAGAACATCTTGACCAATCCCTTAGAGCCACATTTTGGGCACTGTCTTTCTCATTTCTGTTTTGGTACCTAGTACACAGATCTTTACCCATTTGTCATTTGATTTTGTTTTGATTACTTTTTGGAAAGATCTATGTCTTTGCATAGACTATTTGACTGTTTTAAAAAAGCTCCAATTTCTTTTAGTCTACATGTGGAGTATGGAGTTTGAAATTGGGCATAAGGACCATCTCTGCCACTGGTGAGGTGACAGATTGCTTCCACTGACAAGCTGTGTGTTCTCAATATGCTGTACAGATGCACCCACCTGCCAGGTTCCATGTTTCCCTTCTGGGTGATTCCAGTGGTCAGTGTTGGGCCTTGAATGCAAGATGCTGAAAACTCTTCAACAGCTCAGTCTTTCCTTCAGAAGATGGGTGATGCTGACACTGCCAGCACCATCACTGTCCAGAACAAACATGCACACAAGGATTGTCCAATGAACCTCTTAACATTTCTGTTGAATCTGAGAAAAATCAAAGGAAGATCCCAACTGGAATTCATCAGGTGACATGCATCGTCTTCTCCTTATCCATGCAGCTCTACTGCTCTTTTGTCCGTCATGGAACACAATGAAACTTGGAGGTTTCATGCTCGCAGAACTGACAATAGAATCAAAAGGACTTTCCCCTTTGCAGAAATATGAAGATTGGCTTTCTCCCCTCTGCTGCCTAGTGATCTAGCCAAGGCTGTAACATTTATTGCATTTGCTGGCTGTGATCTCAGGTTCATTAAGACTCTTAGTAGACACAGCATCTCAATGCATAGCTAACACGATTTTTCTGAGTGATGTCTTGTCTTCAAGATGTGTCAGAATTAATTCTACTGGCTCCAGTTTGACCCACAGAGTTCTGATTTTTGTACTCTTGTTTGCCATCAAGGATCTCCAGGATTGCTTTTTTTGATGTTGGATCTAACCAGGATGTAGTCAAGACATTTGGGTCTTCACATGCTGTTTAGAAGCTATCCAGCAGATTGGTAGAATCTGTCTAATCGAGGAAAGAGGGAGTTTACATGTTAAAAAAAAAGTACTTTTAAAAAGAGTGTGCAAAGTCTTGTCTGCAATTGTCCACGGAATACATACCAGCTTATATGAGTGAACTGTGCTTTTTAGCTTGACATTGATGCACCCCAAGGCCTCTGTTCCAGCTCTTTATGAACACTGCTTAGAGCTGAAGTCCAGTAGCTCACGGTTAGCTCTGTAAAAGTGTTATCCTAGCTGTTGACTGCTGGCCAAGGTGACATGCGCTGATGACACTGCTGAAGTTTCTGAGTTATTTGTAGTGTTTCTTCCATATTAGAGAATGATTTCAAAATTACTCCTGAGCTTAGTCGAAATCTGATCAAAACCATTGCAATAATTGGCCATATTCATGCACCTTCTGCCTATGAACTTAATCTTTCTGATGGTGTTTGCGTTGTCAGGAAGGCTTCATGTGCTTGTATAGGAGTCTGATATGACTTCTGGCCTTATTCTGGGTTTTCATCTAGGAATGGGGCAAAGGTCTGTACTGACCATAAAAATACCTTATTGATGGGATTTATTTCCTTCAAAAAAATGTCTAGTTTCTGGGATGTTGATTCGTTTGCTCAGAATAGTGTTTGTGACAGGTTTAGGCTTGTTTTCACCTTGCAGACACTTTCCTCCAAAGGATTGGTATAGAAATCTACTGTAGTTTGTGCTTGAGCTCTTTAGAATATGGCAATAATCTCCACACTGGGCAGTGGTTCAAATGGACTTCAGACTGCCTGTGTGCTCCAGAACTGAACACACAGTGCCACCAGTAGTGATGAGAGCACTAGGCTTTATTTATAGCCTCCCTTGGAAACCTTCAGTTCTAGATGTGGCAGAGTTGGCCCTCTTATCAAACATGCCATTGCTATGGGCTGTATTTCTCTAATTGCTTTTCATGTATTTTCTGAGGTCAGCCTAAAGGTGAAGGAGCACTGTGCACGTGAGGTACAGTAAAAACAGAGAAGCTACTTGCCTTTCCACGTGCGTCTGTGCATATATGTGGATTTCTTTTTTTGATGTGATTTTCATCTCTTATTCTGCTGTCTCTCCTCTTACTTTGATAGTCTTTTGCATTTGCGCTTCAGTAGCTCGAAGAAAATTAAGAAACAAAACGGTGTGTGCGTGCTGACTGGATGGTGCTTGTGTAAAGATCTCTGATGTATTTGAAGAACGATTCCATTGGGAATTGAATGTGCATACAGACAAAATCTTGTGAAGTTACTGTAAGTCTGGAAGAAATGACAGCTCTTGTTCTCTACAGTTCATCTGGCTCAGCAGCACTATAGGGAGGGAAAATTAGTGAAACCTTGTCCCACATGAAAATAAGAAGTTATTTACAGCATTGATTTACATGCCTTATGCTTTAGAAACCTGAATCTTGTCCTTCATCAGAAATAACTGGGTTGGAGAAATGCCAACTATTATGAATTTGTCAGGAAGACCACCACTGTTTTGATTTCACTTTTTAGAAGCTTTTATGAAAAAGGAAGAAGGTTCCAAAGACACGCAGTTATGTTTGCCTGCATAAGTTCCTCATACTTCAGGAGATAGAAACGGACTTAGTTTTAAGATTATTCCTCAGTGACTCTAGGACTCCTCCAACAAATACTTCTTTTTCTTATGTTTAATATTAGCAGGATTTAGTTTTATGTTTCTGCATTCTTTGTTGTTCTTGTTACCTTTCTTCCTATAATTGCCCAGTTAAAATGACCGAATATTGCAAAAAAACCGAAAAAGACAATCCACTCCAACAAAAGAAAGCCCACCAACATCATAGCAATGGTTTTTTCTCTAATGCCGTAATGGTTAGACCATGCTCAGGGGTTTATGGCCTTACCTGATTCCAGTCTAAGTGACTTTTCAAGTTCCAAGTGACTTTCATTGTTGGCAAGTGAGGGTCATAGAATGAAAACAATTTGGATTTCTGTTGTAGCTGTAGTCTTTGCAAATACTGAGTATCCAGCTCCACCTACTGTGATAGTCCATTACCATATCATACAAAAAAGTTAAATGACTGGCAAAGTATTACAATGACCGTGCAGAACAATGGAATTATTTTCCTGCAGGATTTTTATAGCTTTCATTAGATGTGTGTTTCAGTTCAGACTTTGTATTGTTGACTGGTGTGGAAGACAGAAACCTTTAGAAATTAAAGTGCTTGTGCATCCGTCATATACAGCTTAATTCACTTGGGGATATTACTTGTGCGAAACCTCCCCAAAGGAAAAAAAGGGCTGGATATTGCAGGAAATGCTTTTGTGATCAAGTAGGTAGTTAGGTCTTTAGTGATCAAGGGGTTGGTAGGTAAGTTAAGGCTTTTTGTTTGATTAGTTTTGAAAATACAGTCTTGCAATTAAATATATTACTAACCCAGAAAATTACCATAGTAAGATACTGGCCTCAAACTGTGCAATATTGTTTTCTTTCCTTCTAGGACTTCATGTTTTTCCCACATTTGTAATATATGAACTCACAGTCTTGCTATTCCTTACACTGTCTGTCGTCATAATGAAGGTATTTTCTTCTATGTTTTTAAAAATATTTTAATCTTCAATAATCGAAGTAATCTTTGTGCTGTGTGCCCTAAAGAAAATTCTATGCAAGAACTGAACATTTGATATAACAGAGAATATTACTGTAAATCTGTGTTTGGAGGAATCTTACTGATTAGAATACAGTTTGATACAATATTCTTCAGGTATTGGAAAAGAAAATTATTTAATGTTAAAAGCAAGTTACACATGGCAAAGCATCTATTTCTCTAGCTTGGGATTTGAGACAGTTATGAAGTGTTTTTATTATAGTAAAGAAGATGCTGCTTTTTACTGTGCAATGTACATATGTCTCTTTTGACATTAATACAGAGGACACACTTGGAAGTCCATTATTTTATGTCCAAAATTATTGTATTTGATGCTATTTATCTTACAGTGATAGTACTATTTTATTTATTGCACTTCTTTTATTTAAACAAGCAAACAAAACAAAGCCACAATAACTCAAAAACTCTGTTTTTAAAGTTTGTCTTGGCAGTGCTTGTCCTTTCTTTGATTCTTCCAAAGACCAGCCAATATATCAAGTGGATTGTCTCAGCAGGACTGGCACAAGTCAGTGAATTCTCTTTTGTTCTGGGAAGTAGAGCACGCAGAGCAGGGATCATATCTCGGGAGGTAAGCTGTTCTGTGGTTAGTAACTTCATTTTTTGCACCTGAAAAACACTGTAATACAAAATCTCAGTATTTGGAAATACCAATACACTCCAATTTTGTGGCACCTCTCAACCATAAAAAAGTAGAATCAACCCACACAAATGGATACTTGTATGCCCTTAACAGGGTTCTTAGTGCTGGTTTTTACTTGTTTCATATTGTACTTTAGTATTTTAAATAGCTTAGTTATAAATGCTTTACCTTAACTTCTCTCACTTACAACTTAATTATGTGAACAGTGAGTTGCAAATAGCACCCAAGTCACAAAGACTGAGAAGCCTTTGCTTTTAAAATCTTGATATGGCTATTGAAAGAGGTATAGGAGTATACAATATAGAGAGAATATAGGATTTGAAGAAGGAAATACCAGTAAATAAGAACTAGAAAGCAGATATTGTGAAAATTGCCTTAGCATTTATACAAGCAAATAAACTCGTAATCACTTTAACCTGTAAAGCTTGTTCATTTAAAATCTTCTACAGAAGAAACAACCAATGTTTTCAGTAGTCATGAAAAAGTCCCCCAGAAAAAAAGCCTTAAACTTAGTTTTATACTGAACCTGTGAGAATGTTACTTTTTTTTCTGAAGATGAAGTCTAATTTATGAAATTAAGTAAATTATGGCTACAGAGATACAACAACTCACCTCACTTTCTAGTACTAGCTACTTTGTCATCTGTGCTTCTGCTCACAACAAATGTTCTCCTCGTGCTCCGACGTTTTCATTATATGAGCAAGTGCACTGCATAGTGTTGGAACCAATTCCAAATAAAGCACATGGGAAAAACTTACACAGTGCTGTTCACTTCTAGGTGAAGGTGATTCCCTTTCAAGTTCACTCTGCCATATAATTAAGAGTTACAAATATTGCATGTTTGCATAGAATTTCAAGATATCTGTATGTAATCTCAGAATCAGTTTATGGGCCCACCCACTGAGTTTGGAGGCTTTTAGGCTTTCATTTTTTTCTGCTCTCACATGATTATCTACTGTATAGGTTTGTATAGCTCTGAAATTTCCTAAACTCATTCTTTTGCTTGAGACCTCAAAACTACTTCCTGCCACTATTTTCTAAGACTTATTCAGACTACATCGTTAGGATCTTTTTTTTTTAGAAGATGTACAGTATGACTTAAAGAGATTTTTGTTTGCTTTTTTCTGTTGATAAGTGAACTAGCAGTGAACTTTGCCATTTTATCATTAAACCAGAATAGTTTAGAATGATGGTGGGGGTTTCTTTATTTGTTTGATTGGTTGGGGGTCTTTTTGGTTTGGTTTGTTTGTTTGGGGTTTTTTGTTTTGTTTTTTAAATAAAGTGCCTTTGACTTTTTAACAAATACTGAATTTTCAAAATTGATCACTTCACATAAAAACAATTGTTTTTCTATAAGCTCATAATGATATTTTTTCAATTGTATCTTCACAACAGGTAAACAGGTAATTAGATGATTTGAGCATGCACTTGTTTGCTTTTGTAGCAATATGCAAAGTTGCTTAGAAAGGTGAAGTCTCTTGAAAACATGGTCTAGAAGAGTCTAATCTCCTCAAATTTCTAGAAGCTTCTTAGGACTACTACGTAACCAAGAGAAGTAATGGCTTTTATTTGCCTTTTGCAGGTCTATCTTCTTATTCTGAGTGTAACTACTCTAAGCCTTTTACTTGCCCCTGCCCTGTGGAGAGCTGCGATCATGAAATGTGTTCCGCGACCTGAAAGACGCTCCAGTACTTGATCAAGATTTGCCCAAATACAAGAATATGTCCTCTTGCAAGGAAAACATCTTCATTGCTCGTTGTATTTCTATGCACTCAGAAAACAAGACCTGTTGAGTAGTCAGTCCTCTTAACAAGCACTTGGTTATAAGCCTTATACTGACCTTAAAACAAAACTAAATTCAATACTAAAAAATAATTGCATCATTTGAATTGCACACCTTTTACGAAATTTACTTTAACTCTGACAGATTGGAATCTGCTAGACTATTTGTTTCTGATCCAATCTGTTATTCAGAACATAAATTATTTTTTTAAAATATAGCATCATGCAAACCATGTTGAATGTGCCTTTTAATTTTCATCCTGTTAATGCTGGTTCATCACCAGATTTTGTTCAAAAAGGGAAAAAAAGATATATATATAAATATATATACATATATATGTATATTATGGTGCCTATGGTATCTTCTTTCACTAAATGACTTTAGTCATTTTCACATGTAGGATTTAATATAGCAGTATAAAATTAATTACAAAACAAATTTCTAATGGTGAATAAAAGAGTGGTCTTCTACACAAAGAAAAGGTTTAACTGTTTAGCATCAGTTCCAGGCAGTTAATTACATATTCCAAATCATGCAGCCAGTACTGCATGATGTTTTATTCCAAATTGCAGCATATAATGTATTTTCTTATAGTGGTATATTTTGTGTTAGCTCTGGTATTTATTTACATATTTGACTAAAAATTGACAGTAAGAAAGAGCATAACTTATGTTTGCAGACTGACAGTTGTTACCCATTCTTGTTGCTAACTGCTGCTACAGTAATGGTTTACAAGGGGTGTTTTGTTTTCTTTTAAATCAAAAAGAAATGTAGTAAAACTGGGAAGTGTAATTTCAATTAGATGTGAAAAATAGCACTTCTGTAACCTTGGAGGTTGGATATTAGTTGACACTATACTAGATTTGAAATTATTATAAGTAAATTAACTTGCAGAAAACTAGAAATGGCAGACTGGATGTGTATTTGCAACTCCATGACCTTTAAAGTTACATTTACATTGAATAAATTGTTAGTCTTTTTAAAATACCATGATATTTTAGAAAACAGTGATCTTAAATGTGATTTTTCTTTAAAATGTTGTATGTAGTGAGATAGGTCTTGTAAAAGCCCATTCCTTAAGTGTCATAGAGAAAGCTTGCTCATAGGCTATAGTCTACTCTGTGACATTTAGCATTTAGGAATCATCTTCAGGTTTATCTGCTAAAACCAATACTTTTAGGATACATCAACACTTCAGGTCAGTATTGCAGTGTCATCTGAAATAACTTTGATACCCACAAAATGGTTAGAAAAATGCATGTTATGAGGTTTAAATTGCCAATTAAAATGAAAGTTGTCCTCCAAGTAGCAAAACAAAGCTTTGGATGGATTTTTGTGCTCTATACCTCTTTCCCCTGTAGCAGCCTCAGTTTCTTCTATGTTTTCTTTGACATCTGCTGGGCTTGTCCAAATGAAGCGTGGATTAGTCTGGAGTGTGTATGTACTGGTGTGACAGGGTAGAGATTATCGTATTTAAGTTCTTGCTCACTGGATTTGGGGCTTTCCCTCTAGGCACTAATGCTTCATAAAGATTGGAGTATGTACGGCAATTCCACCTCCCCTCAACTGGTTTCAAACATTGTTGTGGACAACAACAAATGCAGAGCAAAAAGCTGCCCTATAAATAAAATATTTTTTTATAAAATGAATCTATAACAGAAAAGAAACTCAAAACTGATTTGTTGGTGTATTTCAATATATTTATTCAAAATAGAGGAGCAGTTCAAGATTTATGGTTCCATTTAAGTCTACTAGCTCAGACCTTTTTTCCCGGTGCCTCGCTGAAATAATTTGTTTCTTGACTATCCTATCCACTCTATCCACTGACCTAGCTCATAGTTTCTTCATGAAATACAAGCATCTCTACTGAATGCTTCATTTTGGCTTGGAAAGATGCTTATTTCACATGTAGTTTGCCACCTTTTTCAGGGGGAAAAAAGGTATGACAGGTCATGGTAGAGACCTCTGTATGTTTTCCATTATGTCACTTAGCCCTTGAAGCAATTATATGACGTATTACACCTGTGATGAGTGAACCTTTTATCTAAATAAATTGCTGTGGGTAGTTGTAGTTCTCTAGAAAACTCCAGTTAGGAAGGAGACTAGGAAACACTGATGGCTTGTGTCTCTTAAAAGAAAAAACGTTTTCCTGATTATCTTTTAAAATACTTGGGTGAAAAGCTCTTTGTTCAAAAAAAAAAAAATAGCTAGCATCTGGATACCTTACTGGTTGCCTCATCTCTCTCAGTTCTCTCCCAAATAAACTTGTGTCATGGTTTAGGAATGGTATTCCCCAATTTAGTGTTCTCACCAAAACCACGCTGTCAGTTGTTTCCCCTCTCCCCCCACTTGGAAGCACAAAAGGCAAAGATTGTGGGTTGAGAGAAGCACCATTTACTGGAAACAGCAATGAGATAAGAAAACAAACCATAACAGCAACAATATTAATAGCAAAAGTATACAAAGCGGACCCCCAGACATTAACAGTTCCCCACCACACCACACTTTTTGTTCCACAGGAAGAGGCCACCTCTCTTCCTGGATGTAAGAGAAGGGAGCCCCTTTTCCCTGCCTCTGGCAATGACGTTAAGATGGTGTAGAATAACAAGGTAGACATGCCCACACCTCTCCAGGTTCCACCCCTCACGGCTGCTGTGAACAAATCTCTGTCCTGGTTTTTGCCAGGACAACCTGGCTAGGCTTTAGGAGAACTGGGGAAAGAGAAATAGCTTCATGTGAGTACCAGTGTTCTGTGCCTCTGTTGACATAGACTTGGATTGCCTGGTTCAATATTAGATGTAAGTGCAAATTAGTAATCTTAACAGACATATGGTAAGTTTGTTTACAATCAGATATTTGAGATTGCCTCATAGAAATCTGGAGGTATATTGAGATACTGTAAATGTTTCCTGAAATGCAGGTAATGGCTCCATGCATAATTCCATGTCCAAATGGGATAGCCTCATAATATGATCTTAGGATAGAAACAACAGACCTTATTCCTGAATGATCACTCATTCCTGTATGGAAAATGGGAAGAATATTGCATAATCAGCCCACTTAGATATAATTGTAGCTTTTCGGAAACCTTATACTTGTACCGTGGAATATTCTCTTTCTGTGTCAAGCAGATAAAATTAAAGCAGGGTTCCAGAAGCCCTGAAAGGAAAATCTACTGATTTGTTGAAGGTTTCTTGAAGAACAAAAGGTGTTTTCTGGAAATTCTTGTTCCAGCTTGTTGGACAGTGGTTCTGTCCCATTCATTAACTAATGATCAGCCTCATTTAAATACAGAAAAGGTGATGCAGAGCAGAAACCTCATTAAGTGATGAGAGGATATTCCTGTGGTCAAGCTGAGCTTAAGGGAATGAAAAGGCAGGTCTGATCTGTGCTTGACTTGCAACTCATTCAACTAACCTCTTTTGGGGTTGAGATTTGGGGGTTTTATTTGGGGGGGGAGTTTGGTTGATTTATTTTGTGGTTGGATTTAACTGTGCTTGTTTCACATGGCTTTCTGAAAATTTGAGTTCTTGCATGTTACCCCTTAATTGCTACCCTTGTTAATTCTGTGAAGATAAAGGAACCAGAGTAGTTTAAAAGCTGGTAGTGTGGGCTGTGCTTATCCTTTGTGAGCCATTTCCCTGGCCCTGGAGTCAGATTGGTATATATGGACCCACAACCACCCTTACTTGTGGCTTATCCCTTACAGAGCAGGTGGCTTCCGTTTGTCAGTAGGAAGGCATTTGTGGGAACTGTGAGGTGGTTTCCTGAAACTGTGACTGATGTAGGTCTAGGATGGCTCAAGAATGGTGGTGGGCTAAGCCCATGGGGCTACGTAGCCTTTTAAAAGCTGTAAGAATTTATACTTTCTATAATTCTCAAATATGAGGAAAAGCATCCTCACGATGCCTTGTATTTCAGTTGTTTTACGATTGAACAGCCTCAGCTTTGCAGGCAGAGAGATTTGGGGGTGCCTTGTATGACAGCATAGTGCAGTACGATGATGCTTGATGGAGGGGGTGAGAAATCTAGTGTGGTCTTGCCTGTTGGAACGAACCCAGGAACAATCTAACCACAAAAGCACTCCTGGGGTTTGTCTAGGGAAGGAATCCATAGTTCCTCTGTAACCAGTCCTGGCAGTGTTCCAGCATGTTGGCAGCGCCAAAGGTGGAGGAAATGGGATCCCTGAATGACAAGAGGCAAGCCACACTAACAGCATTACTATTTTGTGGGAAACGCAATAGCTTGTAAGGAGCAGCAAAGTACCAGACATCCACTGTTGATGACCTGACAAGGAGAGAGCCAACACAACTAGTGAAGGGAGAAGGAAGAACAGTGAGATGTTGTAAGGGCTTGGAGATGTGTAGCCCACTCAACCCCTAGAGGCAGAAGGGAAAGGCATGCCTCAACCAACTTCACTCAGTAGCCCAGGAAATTTGCTCCTTGGGTTCTCCCACCACCTCTGTTGAGTAATTACCACTGCTGGGTTGGACTTACTGACACTTTAGGGACAGTGGGACTAGAAAAACCTCCTGCTTGCTGGAAACAACAAACTGGACAGTGGTGTGACAAAAGTGACTTAGGGATAACTGATCCTGCCTTGTGGGAAAAAAACTAGATCGGGGGTAGTAAAATTTTCGAAGTTATGGTATTGAGCTGTATTTTTATTTCCTAAAATAGAGTAGAAATTTGAGAATTGGGAGACGGTACCTCCCGACAAGGCCAGGTGCTGACAAGGTGGTCAGCTGGCATTAGGTCTTTAATTAAGTCACGAGCACAGGTCACGGTGTTCAGATTGCATGGCTCCCAGTTCAGGTGCATGTCCTCTGGCATCTGTTGTTGCTTTCTGCCTATAGACTAGATGCCCTCTTGAGACAATTTCCTTGCATCTGTCATGCAGTCGTGCTGCACTGATGCTGTTTAAAGTTATGATCGGTTCTGCTTTTCGAGCGCTCTTAAAAGGGGGAGGCAGTCCTCAGAAGACAGTTGTGAGGTGGAGTAGCCTTCCACCACTACAAACACAAACGGAATCCTAAAGCTCCAAAATACCTGAAAAAGGTGTGCTCAGAGATTAGAGAAGTGTTGAAAGTTTTTTCACTGGTACAAATACTTCAAATTAATTGTGAACAACCCTCGGCTAAGGAAAAAAAAAAACACTACGCAAGAGTTGGGCGTGTTTGGGCAGTTAGTATGTATCAAAATAAATTCTAGCAAGCTAGGACGCTCCTTGTTTGTGCTTGTTCAGTTGACTCGCAAGTTTTTTTCCTACAAGAATTAATGTAAAACAAAGAAGCGGGACGTGGGTGGGTAGGGACTGAGATACACAGACGGTTTGAACCCTTAGGCACAGTATATATGACCTGGAGGGTGGAGAGCAGCACTATCAACTGGAGATGTCTTTCAGGAAGCATTTTTTTCTGCAGCTGGCTTATGGTGCTTCATGGGTTTTGTGTGTGAAAGCTTTTGCTGCTTTCTGAAAAGTTATAAAGTTAAAAACACATTTTCATTATCACCTTATTTCTTCGATGTCCACTGCTGTCAAGCTTAATCAAGAGGAATGAAGAAATGGGGCAATAACCCTAGAGCAGCAAGTGAGGGGATATTGTTAATTAAAAACTCTGGAGATTGCTTTTATCAAGAAAATGAACGTAGTGTTTCATTATTATTGTAAAGCACAACTATTCAATGTCTTTAAAAAAAGAAAAAGGGGTAAGGTGTAAAAGCGAATGCGAATTTCTTCTACTCGTGAAATGCATCTTCTCCAGCATTCTCTCTGCTGGATTTGTCCGCTGCTGCCAATGTAGTGGCTCTGCTGGTCGTGTGTTCTATTCCCAACTAGTCTTCTTTCCCAGGAAGCAGCATGATTTTAGCGAGAGAACGAGCCTTTTACTTCCTGCTCTCCTCTTCATTGCGTTATGAGCAACCTTGTACCATGCAGGCTTGGTCTTGCGTGCAGAAGTGCATACAGTTTCCTCCCCCTCAAACAGCCTTGCATCCACCCCTATAAGCAACACAGCTCTTGAGCTTTCCTTGCTTTCCTGCAGCTTCCACTATAACGGCTCTGCCTTTGTAGCCCCTCGGCAACGCTGCAGGTTTTTTGGGGATTTTTTTGCCGAAACTTACAGGGCAATGATGTAAGTACATCACACAACCCTCGCTAACATGCTCTGTTCCCACGGCCGTCATTGCACACAGAGGCTGCACAGCCCCGAGGCGCTTTAGTTTTGGGCGCAATGTTGAGAGCTGCAACAGCTCAAAGGAAAACTTTTGCTTGGATTACCACAAAATCCCTAATTTTAGCAACGACCGCTGCAAGCGAAACTTTGCTCGAGTAACGGCCGGACAAAACGCGATGAGGAAGCACCGGCAGCAGGATGTTGTGACAACCAAACCGCACGGCCCTGCCCCGGCGGCTCCCGCTCCGCGCCCGCAGCGCGGCCGCGCCCGCGAGCACCGCTCGGCACCGCGGGGCGGGCGGGGAGTCGGAAGAAGGCGCGAAAATCCCGCGCATGCTCCATGCCCCGCTCCCTCCGCGCCTTGGAGCGGCGGGCGGGCGGGTTGGCTTGGCCGCTCCGCGTGTGCCCGTGCGAGGCGCGCCGCGCCCGTGACGTCAGCGCGCAGCGTCAGGGGGACGCACAAAAGTGTAAGTTTCAATTTTTAAAAAAAAAAAATTTATTTAAAAAAAATTAAAAAAAAGAAGAGACGGGGGAAGAGTGGCGGGGTCGCGCGCGCAGGGTCCGTGGGAGGGGAGGGATCGCTGTCCTCGCTCGTCCCCGCTCGTTTACCCGCATCGCCCCCCATTCCCGCGGGCAGCTCCTCGGCGGCAGCGGCGCTGGGCAGGTGTGCGGGGCCGCGGCGTGCGGGGGCGGCCGGCCGGGAGCCCGGCGGGCTGACGGCCGGCGGGGACAGAGGCGCGCTGGGAAGTGACAGCCTCCCGGGGCAGACCCTCTTCCCCACCGCCTCTTCCCCCTGCACCCTCTCCCCGGAGCGCGGGGGGGAGGAGGAAGGCGGTCCCTGCCGGTGCCCTCTCCTCCCTCCTTGCTTCCCTCCCCTGTTCCCGGGCTGCCGATGTCGGTGTCCCGCCGCCTCCCCCCGCCCCTGCCCCCTCCCG
>VWPU01000959.1:0-70510 GCA_013398955.1 Callaeas wilsoni
CTCCCGGCGGGAGGGCGAGTTTGAGTCGCGGCCGCGGCGGAGCCGCCAGGCGGGAGGGTGAGTTCGATTCCCGGCCGCTCCCGCGGGGATAACTTTTTTCCGCGCGGGGCTGGCGTATCCCGACGGGGCGGCCGCGGCCGTCGGGCAACTCGCGGCCGACTGAGCGGTGCCCCCCTGGCCCCGGGTCCCGCGCCCCACCCTGGGGCAGCTGGCGGCGCGCGGCTGGAGCGGCCGTGAGTCGCCAGGAGCGGCGGTGGGTGAAGGGCGCGGGGAGCGAGGCCGGGAGGGGGCGGCGGAGTTGCCGGGGGCAGGGCCGGTGCCCGGGGGCTGTGGAGGGGCAGGGCGGCTCCCTGACCCTGGTGCGGGGCTGCGGGGCGGTGCTCCGGGCACCGGGTACAGCTTCTCCCCTTCCCGAGAGTCCTCCCGGGGCCCCGCCGGCATCCCGGCCGCGTCTGGCCGCCCGCTCGCCACGCACCGCCCGCCCCCGCTCCGGCAAGGCAGAGCGGGCAAGCGGCGGCATCGCCGGGGCGTCTGGGGGCCGGCGGGGCAGCGGCGCCTTGCAGCGGCCGGGGCTGCGGGAGAGACAAAGGAGCTGCTCCCGCGGTGTCCCCGGAGCAGGGCAGGCAGCGCGGTGCCTGGCAGCGGGCTTCCCGGCGCCGCTGCAGACCTTCGTCGGGAGGTTTGGGGCACAGTTGGGCGGCGTGCTGTGAAACGCCTTCATCCTAACCCGTCCCGTGGGCGCGTTCGGTGTTCTCGCCGCCGCGGTGAGTTGGGTGCCCGCCGCGGGGATGCGGGAGGTGGCAGCAACAGTTAGAACCGCGGAGTTGGCGGCTCCCGAGCGGGCACGCCGCAGGCTGCACGGCTTGTGCCTCCGTGGGCTTCGTGGTTCAACTTGGCGCACATTAAACTGAAGTGACCTTCCATGCTTTGTGTTTCAGAGGTACCGATGTGCCCAGAGATAGTGCCCGCGGACTTGTCTTGTCCCGTGTAATCCCGGCAGCCATCACGTTTGTTTCCCCTCCAATGGAATTCTAGCTCTCTGCCGAAAAAGCTCCCGAGCCTTAGGTTCACAGGGAAAAGATTTGTGTACTTGAGGATTATGAAGTCCTGCTAGTATCGACCTTTCAGAAGTTTTAACGTACACTGCCAGTGTGTGAGGAGATGACTGTAGAAGAGCAAAATACGAAAGTTTCTATTACATGACTGGTGGTAGGGTCGTTAGCTGCAAATTAATATTAAGTGACTTTCTTTTTTAAGGCAAGTTGAGCAAATTGCACTGCAAAGAGGCAAAAAGCAGTGTTACGGAGCAAAGTGTAAAGTGACATTGATGACTGCATTTCATGGCATCTAAAAGGCTTTTCTGCTGTTTTTCCTTCCAGTGACGGGCTTACATGCTACAGTGGTTTTTCAGAAGTTTGTGCTTTCCACAGTATCATAGAAAGGTTTGAGTTAGAAGAGACCTTAAAGATCATATAGTTTCACCCTCTCAATGGTGTGTTGCTTTTGTTCTCTCCACCTTTCAACAAGTTCTTTCATGTTACAAAAAGTAAGTGGTGTTGTATAGTGTGGTCAAATTAATTTACAATCTGTTGTAGTTTCATCAGTGAAATAGTTTTGGTAAGAGTAATATACTTTGAAGTTGAATTTTAGATCCTTCTGGCAGTGTTTTTGGCTGTATTTTTTCCTCCAGAGTAGGAAAAAAGTATGAAAACACTAATTTTGAAATACAAAACCCATCTGCTTCTCTTCTGTGATCATCTCTTTGTGAGGCAAGGCACTTCTAATAGGCCTTTTATCAGAGGGATGATAATTTTGAGGAAGTTTTGTTCTGCTTGGGATGATTTATTAACTGTAACAATGCACTTCCTTGCAGTGGTGAGCTGTTTTAAAGGGACATGTTAAATTTAATCAGAAAGCTTCTTCCAAGGAAAAAGGCTGTCAGGGGCAGAATCATGTTGAAATTCTGCAGTAGTCTCCTGAATGGGCGGGTTTGCTTTCACTTGAGAGAGTCCATGGGAGACATGTTCTCAGGCATAGCTGGGTAGTTAAGTCACTTGGGTTCTAATTTTGTGAGGACTTGTATCACAAGCATGTGCATGAGATACTGCAAGGCTGGGCACTACAAGTGGTGTGTGTCATCTGTGTTTTAATCTGTGTTTCACTTAGCACGGTGGGGCTGGCTCTAAGCTGGGACACAAGCCCATTTGCTGATGCATGTGGCTGGGTCAAACTTAGTAGTAGGTCACTGAGTTAAAGTCTCATTCATAGTACACATTCCTCTAAAATGCCAATATCTTGAACTTTCCTCATGTTCATGTCAGGAAATTAATTTTCATTAGAGCCTACCTTAAGGTACAGATTAAGTTGTCTTCTTAACCTGTCACTGACTTTAATGCATGCAATGTGAAAATCACCTTGTTCATTCTGGAGGTTTAAGTTATTAGTTATAAAATGCTGGCTAATGTCTGGTTATTTTAATTAGAAAATAAATATATATTTCATGAACTGATATGACACTTTTTTTTTTCAGGTTGTATGGAAAATGCATAGTTTGCAAAATGATTTCTTAGAGAAAAGTCACAGTTCCCAGGCTTCCATTTGGAACTAAGAGCTTGTGGAGTATTTGAGGCTTTCAGATGAAACTTTCATGAGGCATAAATGTTTATGTTGATGAGAATATTAAAATGTAGTAGTTCTTGGGCTCTTAACAAAGATCACCTGTGCACTCAGCAAACAGACAAAGCCTCCATCGGGAAGAGCTTAGACTTAAATCCGTTAGGTGAACTGCCAGGTCAGGTTTCATTCCCAGCCCTTCCCTTTGACAGATGCACTCTCTGCATAACCTGGCACGCATCCTCTCTCGCAAATGGAAGATTGGGTACAAAGCTTATCCTTAGGTCTCCCATAGGACTGTGCAGGTAGTTTTGTTAGCAGAAGTGGAGGTTACACCTGTGAATCACTGCACTTGCGTGCGTTACTTCCAGTGTTACCAAGCGGTCAGTCTTCCAGGAGAAACACGCATGACATTTAAGCAGGAGATCTGATCTTGCTGTATAGGAAATGAGAAGCCTGCCAGTGTGACCCTCCCTGCCTGCATACTCTGTTTTCTTTGAAGTTAAGAGAACTAGAGTCCAAATCTTGTGCACTTAAGAAAAACTGGAGACTGCCCATCTGTAATTATCTTCTGAGGTTAAATAGTTTGATTGGGGTGACTCTGTCTAATCTCTGAGACTCCCATGAGATTATGGAAATACAGCATGCTTAAAACCTGCAGTTTACACCTTTCAGCGTGTTGGTTTGTACTTGGTAGGATGTACTTGAAAGAGTTTGTTGGTTTACTGGAATCTTGTAGTTTCCCTGCTTGGGAGAATTACAGCTTTTGTTTTGTTAATGCTGTTCTGTTTAATTATGCAAGTATATTTATATATGAAAAAGACTACTTAAATTAGAGTCATAGGCATGAGATCTTTTCTTTAAATCTGTGTTTCCTTTCTGTTCCAGGAAAAATAGCTGTCCTCAGTTGCTAGAATTGAAGTGGTGACGTATGAAATGTACATTTGGAAGTGGAGAATGTGTTGGATTTAAAGCATTTTTTTATTAGCATCAGTCATTTAGAAACTTAAATTGGATTAGTTTATTTGAAATACTTCATGAGATAATCTTGGAAGACAGCTACGAGGTGTCAGGATAAGGACAGAAATCTGTGTCAGTGTTGTTGAAGACAAGGAGTACTAAGGTATGAAAATGTTTTTAATGTGTAGCAACTGCATATTGCTTCTAGGCTGTGTTTAAAGCTGCTGCTCAAGCTCTGCATACCATTAAAATGTTTATTCCTGCAGTGGCCAGACTCTTTCCTCTACTCTATAATGCGTAAGTGTATGCACACACTTTCTAGATTAAGTACTTCTGCATGAACTTGAGATTTTCTCTATAAATAACTGACACTTGAATTATTTAAAGTTATTTGAAAACATTTGAATTTTAAAAGGTTTTCCGCAAGGCTGACAGGTGAAATGCTTCTACATTTGTTCTTTCTAGAAATCAGATTTCTATCAGAATTTGTGTTGAAACTGTGAGCATGAAAACTCAAATACTCTTGGATTAGATACCAAAAAAAAGCCTCAAAACACCAAAATCAACATCTGAAAGATCTAACAGTTGTAATAGTTTTCAGCTTATAGCATTTCTAAATTAGTGCTGGGTATGAAGTATTTTCTTGTACTTCTGGTGAAATTGTTTTGAAGCCTTTGCCCTAATCAGGACCATGTTCAAGAGGAGCAGAATAAAAATAGCATCTCGGCCGAGTCTGTGAGGGCAACTGTTATTTATGGCAATTTCTTTAGTCACATCCCCACATGAACTTACATGCTTTGCTAACAACTGGAAAGATAGTGAATGAAAGCAGTATAACTTACAGCCAAGTGAGTCCTGAAATTGTCTGAATGTAACCCTATTTTGTCTTGTAGTGCCAGAAAGGGGAGGATGGTGGTGTAGTTGTTCGTGTGATGAATTAACAGTTCTGTTTATAAGGCTTCAGAGCAACTTCTAAATGGTGTACACATGTAAAGCAGATGGGTTCAATAAACAGTTGTTATTAGTAGCATTATTTATTAGAACTGGAATTTGGACAGATATTTAATTATCATCGCTCTTGTGTTTGGAGAATACCATGGAAAGTGAAGGCATGTGTGAAACACTTCTTAATTTATAAATGACCAGCAATGCTGAAGAATCATCTGATTGTTGAGATGAAGACTTGGAAATGGGTTATCTCTTCAAAACAGATGTATGGTTTTTTTTTTTCTCCATCTCTGACCTCTGATGATATGAAATTCTGTGTAGCAACCAAAGCATAGCGAAGAAATTTAGGTGAAAGTAATGCTAGTAAAACATGCCTATTGCTAATGCAAAAGCTGCTAAGTATCTGTATTCCATCCTGATTGGCACAAGAGCTCTCATTCTAAACTTCATGACAAAAAAAATGTATGTTTGGGGCACTTTTGATAGCTTTTAAAGACAGCTTTCTTAGGCTATCTTATCTCTTACCTTTGCATTTTGTTACTTTCCTCTATTTGGAAGCTAACCTTTATTTAAAAATAGCATAGCATGCTCTGAAGCAGCACAGGGTACTAATTAACACACTTCGGTGCTTAAAGCCATGCTGTCTCCTAAGGTTTCCTGCTGTTTGCACTGGATAAATATTTATGCTTCAGCAAGGCATTAATTTCAACCTGACGAACAGTGCATACAGCTTTAATATTTTGCTAATGCTAAACACTGTGATTCACTACTTTTGCTATATTTTATTGCAGTTCTTTTTTTTAGGAAGGGGAAAAAAAAAATCCTGTTACACTTAAAATATGTGGTAGAGAATTGTATCTAATACTCAACAATTAAGCTGTCTAGTAGTCTGAGTATTGTGCAGGAGCTAGTGCTGGATAATATAAGGTCTCCATGAGTGTCTGGTTAATTAATGGACAAGGCTGTACTATGTCATTGTGATTTGTTTTCAAGCAGTTGAATGCTGTTCTCATAAGTAAAAGCAATTGTTTTCTATTTTTAATTCTTTTCAATCCTTTAATACTATTTGCTGTATTAAAGGAGATGACTGGAATATGTGTGAAAGTGTTAAGTTGACCTAGTAAATTTTTAAAAATTGCATTTGACAGGTTTTTAACACCAGTCACCGTCTCTGTCAGTTAGGATACTGTGAATATTTTCAGTCTACTGTGTAAGACATGTCAGGTATGCTACAGTAACATCTCTACCTGAGGAAGTAGACTAAAGGATCTTCAGGTATAAAAAGGAATTTTTTCCCCCACAGTTAATGCTGCTTTGCGGTTTGCTGGCTGAAGGAAATTGTGTTTCTTCCAGATTTGAAGTAGGTATACTGCAGCATCATGTTCTTTGTGTTAGGCTGATGAAGGGGAGAAAGGTGTGATCAAAGTGTGTGAAGGAGCAGTATTGAGGAGTTCCTTAGCTCTTGGTACTTTGTGGTAAAGCAACAATTTTATGTTCCTTACAGTCAATTTAGACTCAATTTGCCAGTGAAATGCTGAGTATTATCCTACAGTTTGTGGTTAATAGCACATCTGGTTAAACCAATTACTGTATACTCAGTTAAAAGAATATATTTCTTACTGACTTTCTCTAGGCTGTGCCAAAATACCTGCCTGCTTCATGTCACATGCTGCAGACATGCTACTGTTTTTACTCAGTTACAGCTTTTAGGCTCAATAAGCTGCAGTCTTTCCGCTCACATCTCTCACGTTCCTAATTATATTGACTCCATATGTCAGGTCTAGAAAGAGTAATAGGCTCCTGCATTTTTTTCCCCACTTTGAACTAAATTCCCAGTGCAGCAGCCGGAAGAGCAGGTGAGAGGCTTTTGACAGTAATTCTGCACATCTGCTTACACGTGCATCTGTAGCTTTGTGAGTGCTGGTATGGTGTTTACCAATTTCTGCTTGTCTTAAGAGAGTGTGATTTATATTTAATTGTAAAGCTGAGGAAAAAAATTTGAGTTTCTTTACCCCTCTTCCTGTTTTCTCAACAGTATTATGTGTCAGTACTGTAAATGAGGGGTATTTTCACAACACTCGTGTTGAGATGAGACAGTTCAGACAATCAAATTTGTTCTGTTACTCAGTGAAACACAACAAAGGAAACATCTCTTGCGAAGTCTGTAATGATACAGCTTGAAGTAACAGGATTCTGTTGTCTCAGCTGGAATTGTTTGAAATTTTGTTGAATTTTCAGTAATGTGTACAAATATAGCAGAACTACTCTTCAAGCACTTCTGCATCATGCTGGGGATTGGCTGAGTAAATTTGCACTCTCTGCTAGTTTTAATTCTTTTGCTGCCTTACTTTAGTTTGGTATATGTATTTTCAATATCATTCTCTTTTTTCATAGGCTAAAATTTAAGAGTATCTGAAGCATGTGGATTTGCATTGGTTACCAAGGGTTTCTACTAGAATGGAATGGTTATTTGTGCAGTGATATTTTCTCCCAGACTGTTACTGGCAAACTGTAGCTGCACAGGGAAGAATGATAATGATTTTCCACCCGAAACAACATAAACAGAGGAGATCTCTAAAGTGTGCAGTTCCCTTGCATGCATAATCCACACATTCATTCATTCATTCCTTAAGGAAGTAATTGAAATCTTTGATTCATTCCAATTTTAAAGGTATTCAAAAGTGGCTTAGAGGTTTTGTCATTTTGATAAGGGGATGCTAGTTCTCCTGTGCTCACAAAGCTGCAGCAATTCAGTGAAACAGTGGCAGGGACTACCTTAACCATTTACAGCTGCTTCTTGGTGTGGCAGAATAGAAGTCCTGTATAAATTCAGTAGGTGGAGGAGGATGTGGATATACTTGATGATGTCAGGGGAAGAAGGAGCACCTAGACAAAGGTCCTGCTTGTACAGTAAATAGAGGAACTGACAAAAGCGAGAATAGGAAGTTAACTGAGTGATGAAACAGGAACCAAGTGATGCCACACTTAACCTTGAAGAAGTTCCTTAAATGTGTCTTTTGATGTTATATGATAGGTGTATGATCCTTTCATTTTGTGCAATTAACCCCCACCCCTCAAATGTCATGCTGTTTGAAAAGTGGCTGTTCACTTAGATTATGTTTGTTTTTTTCCTCCAATGTGATGGAGGTTGCTTTGCTCTTGGTTCATTGCAACATTTCTTTCGTATGCTTATGACAGTTTTTACAAGCAGAACATGTCGCGTCCAAGGGTTGTTAGGCTGTATTGATGTCCTTCGGCTCTGGTTCATCCGAGTCCACTGCGCCCGAAATACACGTGCAATCAACGACCAAATTCCATGTATTGTCACAACTGTCTGCCATTCAAGTGACTTCTCAGTTGCTTCTCTTAAGCACAATACACTAAATCAAGTTGCCAAAATCACAGACGTGAGATTATTATAGAAGTAAATTTTGATCACTTTGTAGTTAGGCTACAGAAATATTTGCCTGGCTCTAAATCATCAGTTCTATGGTCTAAGCCAGGACTCTGAATTGATGACTGATTACAGAAGCACCGCTCACTTCTTCTAGAAGTACTAGATCTGTAGGTCTCAAAGAATGCTCTTAGAAATCAGGCCTGTCTTGAGCAGAAGGCATTGTGTGATTTAATGAGAATGCAAATAAAAGAAAAAGAAAATGAATGTATGCTCTGTTATTTTTAATCTTAAACTGTTTTCTGCTACTCAAGTGATAACAATATAAATTCCTTAGAAATGTTCTGTTGTTGTGGCTTTGGAATAATGGCAGATTACTCGGTAATACCAATTACCCTGGATATCTGAACTGAGTCCTTCCAGAACCTGTATAATTTGAGTTTTATTAGCTTTCTATTTCTTAGAGTAATTAATATTCTGAGCTTTAGATGCTTTCATGAAATGAGAACTTTCTATTTTGAAAGCTTTTACATCTAACATGAATTCAGTCTAAATTAATACATCTCTTAACATAAGACAATTATAGTCTTTTTCTGCTTTGACACTGTTATGCTTTTGGGATTTGACTTTTTTCTTTTTTTAAATTACAATGCAGAGCAAGACATACAGAGTAGTAAATTCTCTTGAGACTTCGAGTTGCATATATTTTGTCTGTACTACAGCATTTATATGTGACAGTAGAGCATTTAATGTATTGGATGTATCTTCTGAATGAGACAGAAGCGTAGGTCCTGCCCTTAAAAATTTTGGTTGAGAAGTCATGTTTTTCTGTAGCTTGTAAAGTATGTAAAAACCCACAAAATTGTTCTTAGTTGCTCTGAAATGTTTTTCAAATGAATGTGTCTAGTCTTGTGAGTATATGTGGATGGGGTGTTGTGGGGGTGGGAGAAAGTGGAGGGATGAGGAAGAATAAGAGAACTGTCATGAAGAGATAAAGCCTGTTTTTCCTGAAACCATTTAACACAGCTAGATACATGCATTACATGCATATATCAATGGATAATTTTAATTCTCTTATTTAACAGGGAGCAGTTATTGACCACGAAAAGTAAGTCCTAAGGTTATTTGCAGTATCGATGCACCCCTCTTCTGGAAAATGTACCTTTGTACAGTTTTTTTTTTTTCCTGTGAAAATGAGCTACTAAAACACCTGTCAGTAGACTACCATAAACCTCTTTTTTCTGTAAAATCTGGGGTGTATTCCTGATAGCAAGGTTCCTGCTTTTCTGTCATGATCTTTCAGGAAACGGTAGAATGGTATATTGGAGATAATATTTTGCGGATAGAAAGCTATCAGGAATGCTAATGCTGCTGCATTGGTAGGGTTAGGTGGTGAGATATATCATAGCACTTACTTAAAATAAACGTTCTGGAGTCAAAATCAAACCTTTCCATTGCAGTTGTATTTGATCATGTCTGATAGGCTGTAATGTAGATCTACCCTGGGTAGCCCAGTGTGGTGACACAACTGATCTGGAGAAGCCAATGGGAGATCTGGGGAGAGTTCTCTTTTCTTTATGAAGGGCTGGGTGCCCTGGAACGGGTTTGGCCTGAAAGAGGGGCCTGTGCTTTACCAGATGAGGCTGACCTGGCATAGGAATGTTATTCCCCAATTTAATGTTCCCACACTGCAACTACTCAACTACACCGCTCAGTCTCCCTTTCCCCCACCCCCTCCCCTATGTAGGGATGGAGAGGAGAATGAGGGGCACAGAAAGTAAAGGTTACAGGTTGCCATAAGAAAAAATTACTGGAAATGGCAATGGAACAGGAAAGCAATCAGTAACAGCTACACTATCAATAACAAAGTGTACAAAATAGACAACGATTCACACGCTATCACCCACCATGCAGAACTGGCTGTCCTGAGTGCTTCCCCTGGCAATGATGAGGTGGTACAGAATAGCCTCTGGATCCTGGCCATGCCCTTCCTAGCTAATGCAGAAATTAACCCTGTCCTGGCCTGAACCTGGCATAGGTCACTTCTGAAGCACCTGTGACTTCTGCAGCCCAATTCTCAGTTTGTGGAGCTCCTCACATTTTTTGGAGCAGAAGGAAGATTCGGATGAAATTAAGTCCCAAGAGCTGCTACAAAATTCCTTCCTCGTGTGGCCTGTGTATTATCTTCTAAAGTCAATGTCTGGCTCGTAGGTAGACATCTCTGCTTTCCAAATTGAATGAGGTGCAGATACCTAGAGCAAGGTTGGAAATAGGCAGGGTCTCCTAAAATCTCATTCTCAGCCAGCAGAGTTGGGAAGTTTTGGTCAAAAGTCATGCATTCTTAATGTTGCTGCTAAAAAGTAGGTGAAGAGTCTCTCAAATTCCTGTCCCTGCTTTGTGAACTCAGTCTTTTTCCTTCTGATAGGTCACTGCTAAACTGCTTGCCAGATGAATGCTTCTGGACTTGTACTAGGCTGAAACTATGTGCTGTAATGGTAGAAGGCGTTGAAATTGTGTCTTTTACAGTCAATGCTCAGAGATGAAGTACAGCCCCTACTCAGTTCTCTACATGCTTTTTAGTCATCCTCAAGCTATTGTGCAGCATCTGCCTGTGCATGCTTTACACTGAGCGTCTTTCAGCAGCTGAATTACCCAACACCTTTCTTTTCATATGACTGAATGTTCTGAACATACTCTAACGTGAGATGACTTGCAATTTTCACTTAGAAAACAAAACTTGGTTTTTAAAATTAGCTTGCAGCAAATAGACTTCACAAATAGATTAAGTGAGTAACTGCCTGTAAAGGTAATAACTGTGGTAGCATTGAAGGTTGAGGAGGCAAGGAACTACATGTCACGGCATTGCTACCCAAATAATGCTCCATGCTTTTGAAAAAACCATTGGTTGGTTCAAGACTTACATGCAATGCTAAAATTAAAGCTGCAACACAATTATTCTCTCTCTAGTTTATTATATTTCACTGTTTTAAGTTTGCCTTGGGGTTTTGAGAAAGCTTCCTGACTTCACAGGGGTGTACGTGTACTTTGGGCTTAGGGAACTAAGGCACAAAAGAACAGTAAGTTTGTTTGGGGTTCTGTACGGAATGTTTCTTGTAAGTGGTGAACTTGTGCAGCACTGCTTTCCCTTACAGAACTGGTAAGAGCACTGTGTTGTGTACTGTGGAATTGCCAGTTCACGATGTTCTCAACACAAGTTTAAAAAGTCTTGATGCATAGAAAACTGACAATTTCTAAAGCTTTCTAGTTCATTCATTTGGTTAAGCTTGTGCTTGTACTCATTTTAATGTTACTGAATTTAAATTCTATTTCTTTATGATACATATAGTAGTTATCTTGATTTTTCTTTGTATGTGTTGAAGAGTTAACTATATCAATCTAGAATAAGTAAGAACTTAAGATTTTTCAATTGTGTTTTATTCTAAGATTGTGCTGTTTATATCTGTTTTGAGAGTCAATAAGATGTCAACAGTAATGTTTGCATGAAATAAAAGAGGAAGCAAGTATATTTTAGCTGCTAAGAAAAACTGCTTTGAAAGTAATAGCTCTTACTTTATTTCCCTGTAACAAATTATTGATATATTACAGATGACAGAAAAGCTAACACTTGAGGATATACTCCAGATGAAATAGCTTGAAAGAGTAGGGATTCTGCATGCCAGAGAATAGGGTGTAACTGGAGTAAGTTGACTTACAGGTGGTCAGTTTTGACTGACTATGCTTATGAATATGGCACATGTACTTAGAGTGTGCGTTTGTGCAGTAGGCAACAGGGAAGAAATGGTAAAGCAGGATTAGAAATGGTGGCAAGGGGGAAGTAGTAAAGGAAGATGAGAAAAGAAAATTCAAGCTGTGGAAGCTATTTCTTCCTACTTCGCTTTGGCACTGTACTGTTAGGGCTGCCTTTGTCCTGCTTAAACAGTATAGATCTGATTTACTATGGCTTGTATAAATTCAAGTGACTATATCAGTCATTGTAGTTCATATCTCTATTCTGGTGACTTTTTTGACTGGCATGAGTCATTTGGTTGTCTTGGGAGACATTTCCCCTTGGTAGTAGTAAAGGGTAAATACAAGGTTAGTTGAGTACGAATGTGGTTTGTAATTGATTGCTGATCTGAAATTGAGCAAATAAATTTGCCAGGGGTCAAAGATCAGGATTAAACTCTTCAAAAGCCTGTGCTATTAGGAGTCTTACCTTCTGCTTTAGACTTCTTAGAAAGCTTTCATCATGAATGTTTTGGGTCATGTGTGCGTATGTGACTATTTACCAGCAAGGTAAATGGCCTTGTTGGTCTCATGACCTCAACCATTGGTGGTTTGTTGGTTTTTTTTTTTTTGTTTTCTCCCCTCTTGACATAATTGAAAAGTTGTAGAAGACTGAGTTATAGTTTGATACATCAAGTATTTGATACTTTACAGCCCAGAAACCTCTACACAGTATTCTGTGGTGCTGGATACTTTGCACAAGAAACAACTGCATTTAAGACAGTTATTTATAGTTTCTATATGGTCTAGTTGATGTATGCTTGCTTTCTGTAGACTATTTTTTTCCTTAATTGCTGGCATCAAAACTGAATTAAGGTCTGTCATCTGTAGCTGAATACTAATGGATCTGTCATTTTTTAAAAAATTGTAATGGATGTCATTCAGGAGGACTTTTCTGTTTGGTGGGCAAATGTCTATCACTTTGTCATATTCCAAGTGTAAATTGTTCGAGAAGCATGTATGCACAGGATCAGGAAATCTTATTTAAATCTGTATCATGGAAGAGTCCACTGACTCCTGACTCTTTAAAGCTGATGTTCCACATCACGATATAAAGTGTAAGCTCTAGATAAGAGCTTCTATCTAAGGTTGCTTCTAGCACTGACAGAGGGGAGGGGAAAATGGGAAGCAAAACTGAATAACGCCCTTGGCAAGATGAAATTAAAATTGACTGCAGTTTCAGTTCATAAGGTTCAGTAATCTTTACAGACCACTGGAGACAAATGTTCAGGACAGTTATCTTCGTGTGTTCACTACTGTATTGTGGGGAAGACTGCAGAGTGACCGTAAATCCGATGAGAATTTCTGAAACCTTATTGTCTAACCTAGTGGCTGTTAGTAGAGGCCAAGAAAGGAACTGAGAGAAAAGTGGAAGAGTGTACTGGGGGAGCAACCTCTGACTCCAGTTTTCTGAACTAGAAGTGCTTATGTATTTAGTGGCTCTGGGTAGGTTCTTCCATGCATATGTCCAGGTGGGTTTTTTTCTGTGCATTTATGTAAAGTTCATGTACCCAGACCTCAATGCATACTTCCTTCCTACATTGTTTTTGGTAACTCCAGTTTGTTTTGAGCCTGTCACCTACAGCGTCACCTAAAACTTGTTATTTCTCTTGTTAGAAGATGCTGAATAATCATCTCTCATTTTAGGAATTTGCTTGAGCCTAAGTCAGTGATGCTTGGTGCACCATAGCTCTCTTGTTTTAAACTGAAGATGGCAATTATCAGAGAATATTTGATACTGAGTCTTTGAGCAGTGTTTGCAGTTGTATATTTGAATAGAGCGTGTGACTGTTTCAGGCTTAGCACAATGGGGTTTTTGTTTCTTTATGGAAGTTTGAAAAATGTCAAGAAGCCAGACCTGGCCTTTGTGGTTTCTGAAACCTGTCAGAATCGCTTTTGGAGTCCACAGTAGCATCTGTTTCTTTTCTGAAGAGACTTCAAGTGTTTTGCTGCCTATTATTGCACCTACAAGCATCTGAACAGAACAGTGTGACCATATTCAAAATTGTATCGAAAATGAACAGATCACTGTATCACTAAAATGAGTTGTGCATTAACATCAGGAAAATACGTTCTCTTTGTCATTTGAATCAAGAATACACTTGCCTGAGTACTCTTTCCTATTCTGTGGCCTACCAAGGATTGTGTCTTTGTCTCTGAAACAAAAGGGAGAGAAAAAGGTTCAGCAATGTGAATTTTAAATGTAGACTGTAGTCCTTTAGTGAACTTGATGAATCAAGGAGAGCTGACAAAAAAGATTTTTAATACTACTTGTACCACTTCAGAAGGTAAGAAAAGCTGAGTCCTAACTGGCCCATCCCTACTTCTGTATGCAAACTACTATAGAACAGAAGATGAATATTTACTAGGGCCTTGATCTCTTTTGGGTCTGATGCATCCTAATGGAATGCTTACAAGTTTACTTTGTTCCTATTCTGGAGCGAGATGACAGATTTGGCTGATGGTTCATAAATAGCTTAACTTTCTGCTCCATGTTTCCCTTAAGTTAAGTTTTTGGGGTTTTTTAGCAAATAATACAGACTTCCAAACAGATATTTTACAGATTAGGTAAAGACTCAGTATATGCTTTCTCTCCTCTTCCAGCAATTCCCAGAGGATGAGTCTTGAGCAGTTTTTGGCTCCTGGTTTTGTTTTTTCCAGCTCTGTGACTTTGCCTAGCAAATATCTAATACTGTGGTTTCAGAAGGTCAGTTCTGCAGAACTCAAGAATTCATTCTTTATCCAAGTCCAGCTTCCTTGTACTTAATCCAAATTTCATTTACACACATGCATTCTGTGGATGAATTCTGCAAACGCTGGATAGCTGTAAAGAGCAAGAAAGCCACCTATTGTGAGAATTTCTTTTTAAAGAAAAACCTGTGCATGTATTGTCTGTGATTTCATTCAAAGACATAATTCGATATTACTACATTACAGTCTTGAGTGACAAGTATGAAAATCCAAAGCCATTTAAGTAGATGGATGCATTAGTAAGTTTGCCAGAGAATATGTTTTAATTTGTCTTGACTGGCCCTCCACCAACTCAGTGCCTAGTAGCTTTTTCTCCCTCCTCTATTAAAAACAGGAAATTCAGCAAGTTCCTGATGTATTTGTGCTGTAATTGGGGGGGTGAGGGGGGGGAGGATCACCTTCTTAGGGACTTTGTAGAAGTCTCTTCTAAATGAGACTTGCTTTTGTCAGATAAGTTTCCTTGGTATCTTATTGAAGTTGTACTACTCACCTTGAAACAAAGCAAAAATTTGGTATCTCCAAAGGAAGGAGACTTACATTATTGCATTAGAATAGAGCAAGACCAATTAACAGCTCTCAGAGCCTGCTTAGGACTTGGGAACTTGTTAATTATTATTTATTATAAATCCTGTCTTTGGCTGCTAATCCAAGTTGAGAGTCTTGTGGAAAGTAACTCCAAAGTGCTTTTAACTCACACGGCACAAGCAGACAGGTTATATTAGCCAAATAAATATAAACAATTAGCCATGTGTTAGCTAGACTGCATAAGCCATGCCTGCTTTCATGTCGCAAATGCGAAGATAAGACGTGCAATGCAAGAGTATCACCTAAAGTGGCTTTAGTTCATGTGTGAGATAAGCTAAAAATATATATGTGTCTAATAAAAATTCAACAGAGCTGAACCACCTGGCTGTTACTGAGCTGCATCACAAATAGTTTTGTGGTATTTAAATAATTGAGACTTCTTGATCTTTCCTGTAACAATCTTTATCAGTACATCCAAATGAACAAGGAGCATGGGGACATTTGAAGCTGCTCATCACATTTAATCAAAGTATTGTTTGATTTGTAGTGACAAAAGTTGTTTTTAAAGAAATTCTCAAACTCCACTCATTTGAAATCTTTGCAGGGACTTAGTAGGAGGAGACCAAAGAAAAACATTCATTTAAAGAGAATTACATGGTGATGTACCTTAAAACAAGACTTTTTTTTGGAAAAATTCTGTGTAGTGTTTGTTGTGTTATTTGAATTATCATTACAGTTTTGCTTTTTATAAAATACATTGTTAATACAATTTTACACCTTTTTTTTTTTTTTAAATCATCCCCAAAGTAGCAGGTATTTATTTTATCCACTTTATGTTGCTTTAATTCTGTAGTGACTGGGACATCTCATGCTTACAGTGGCCTATATCTTGCAGTTATATCCACTGAAACAAAGCTGTAATTAAGGCATGCTTTTTTAATCCTCTGGGTCTTTTTTTCTCCCTAGTAAAAGGTTAACAGATGCTATAAATTAAGCCTTTTTTTGGTCCGCTTAGTGTTAAAAATCCCATTTTAGAATTGCTTTTTGTAAACTTTTTGTGGGCTTCAGAAAAAAATTATGTTGTTAACTGAAGTTTGTTAATCCTTCTTTTGGAACAGTCTTGGGTTTTCCAGCTCTGTCCAAATATTGTACTGGTCCAACTTGATCTGTTATTTAACTAGGACAAAATGAGACAATCCTCAGTAAAGCAGTCTGCCTGTTTAAATAGATCCCACACAGCTGATTTGTGGAATTAAGGCTTTTTTTTCCTTCTAGGGGACATAGATTGAACACATAATCTTTGTGTTCATGGAAAATAATTGTAAAGTTAACAGTTCTTATTTGTGATACTCAAATGTGTATTGCTGTGGTTTAAGCAGATACATTTGGATTTTTTGAAGCATGAAGGTAAAATAAGGACAGTCTATCTCCTGTATGTTTTTGCTGCCTTAACTCTTAATGGAATGCCTCTGCTACTTTAAAAATAAATATAAAAGATCTGATCAGCAAAAATTTTATCCTGTTTCTTTTTTTTTATAGATGTCATTTCAAAAGTTCATGCTTTTGAAAAAAATGTCATCTTTAAATACTTAGTCATAAAATTAGTTATAAAAACTTGAAGTATTATTCTTATTCCAATGGATAATGCCAGCCAGGGATGCTCTTACTGTTTTACTGGTCAAATGAAACCTCAGTTCTCTGGGAACCTTTAATCTGAAAATAACGCTTGATGGATCACTAGAGAAGGGTGAGAAAAAAATGGATCTCTTGGATAAATGTGGTATCAACTATGGACTTGGTGTATTCAGGACTTTTCTTGGTTCTTTTAAATAATGGGATTTTTGCTTTGAGCAATCAATGTTTGGACAGGTATTTGTGCTATAAATGGGGCTCAGTAGGGAATGGTTACTATTGTCAGCTGTGCTGAAGCATGAGATGCCGCAAAAGCCTTTGTCCACCTTCATAGGAATGGAAGTAGGGCTAGTAGGTTGTGGGGTTCTGTAGGAACTGGTAAGGTGGTTGCTTCAATAATTGTAGTAGACTAGCCTTTGTGTTTGTTAGCACATGGTATTATCCTTAAAAGCCTCACTGCACATCAGGGTCTCACACACAACCTATGCCGAGCATTCAGAGGCTGCTCCTCTGTCTTTTCGTTGTTACACCTTCAGAGAATCAGTGCTGATCCGAAAGACTCAGTATTTAGCTAGATGAATATTCTTCGTGGCAATCCTTCCCATTTCTTTGTTGATACAGGATGACAGAATGGGTGAGGTTTGAATGGATCTTTGGTGATCATGAAGTCCAACCTCCTTTGCTCAAAGTAGTGAAAATTCAAACATGTGTCTGCCTGCTCAGGATCTTACCAAACTGGGTTTCCAGTGTCTCCGGGCATGGAGACTCCTCAGCCACTCTGGCACTTGAGGCAATATTCTGCTCTCTGAGATCCAGGGTTCCTGGGGGCTGCTCTTGCTGGGAACAACAGAAGCAAAGGTGGCAGTGAGTACCTTGGCCTTGGCTGTATCTTCTCTCAGCAATCCCCTGCTAGTTTAGTCACGGAGCCCTAGTTTTCCTGTTGCTGCTGCTATTTTTGCAGAAGCCCATGAACCATTCTAGAACATTCTTGATCCTCCTCCTTGCTTTGATCCTTCTTATTGGGATCCTGTGATCTACTTTGTCATAGTCATTGCAGCTGTGTCTGCCCTGACCTTGACATCACTGGCCAGTTTTTCCATGTTTGTAATTTTGATGTTTAGCAGAGGGCCTACCTTTGGCTCCTCAGTCCCCTGTTTCAGGAAGTGATAATCAGTGTACTCCAAAAACCACCTGGGTTGCTTGTTCCCTCTTCTGTTTCCCCTCAAGAGATAAGAGGGTAGTTCACGTTCCATGTGAGGACCAGTGCCTGTAAATGCAAGGCTTCTTTGGCTGTGTGAAGGGGGCTTCCTATGTTTTGTCTTGCCCAGGTGATGAGTAGCAGACACCTGCCATAATGTCACCCATGTTGTTCTGCCCTCTGATCTGCGACCCATAGGCTCCCAGCTGTGTCATTATCCACAGCAGGGCCGAGCTCCGTGTGTCCCTGTTGCTCTCCCAAATAAAGGATAGCTTTCCTCCCTCACAGTCCTTAAAGAGCCCATATCCAGCCATGGCAGTAGTCTGGTCTCCAAAATTTAAATGCTTGTGCTTCCTTGGCCCTTCCCCGTTGTCCTTTCATCCTCCGAAGGCACTGTTCTTGTAAGCTTTGTGCAGACTTGTGCGTATTTCTAGGGCTGTGAAAGGACGTTGCCACAGCTGGCTCCCCCTGATTTCACCTGTCCCAGTCTGTGCAAGTGAGGAGAGGGAGGCACAGAAGTCTCTGGTTGCCTTACGTTATTATTGTGTATTAAAATGATTCTTAAAATGAAATTGCTGGACAGCCTGTTCAATTTTATTCCTATTGCCATTCATGTCTGAGTAGTAATTTCCTCACAACCCTGTCTGCATCGAAGGATCTTTGTCACTACCTAAAGCCTTTTATAAGTTTGGGCTTTCCTCACTCCCCTTGCTTTGGAGGGTTGTAGTGAGCTCTTGCTGTTATCATAGCTCATTCTTCTCCCTTTAGGCTTCTCAAAATATACTATATACAGTCTGTATATGCTCTACTACAGTCTGGATTTCAGAACAAAATATTTGTATTTGTCTTATAAAAGGCAATTCTTACCTCCTATCTTTTCCTTTCTTATCATTCATGGACAAGCCCATGCTTGGATATTAGTACTTCTAAACTAATTTTAAACTGGCAAAGTAAAACTTGATGGGATATTTCCCAGGACTGACCATTTCACCAAGACAGTGTTAATTTTTTCCTCAGATGAATGTTTAATTTTGTCACTGGTTGAAATCCATGGGCAAACTTTGGACAAGCTAACAGCATGCTCTTTTAACTTCTAGTAGTTCTGTATCTTAATGATATATTGGTTTTTTTCTGTCAGAATAAGCTGCTCCAAGGGACAGTTGTTTTTAAGTGGTTTCTCAAAATTGAAGAGAAATCAGAAATTAATTTCAGAAGCCACTCTGCATCTCCTGTATTCAGGTCCTACTGCTGCTGACTGCTCTGTCTGAGATTGGGCAGAATGTTGGGCTGGAGAGTCCATCTTAGGCTCCATGCTGCGACAGCAGGCATATTGTCTTGCAGTTGCCATGGTGGGGGAGGACTGAAAGGTTTTCCATCCATCTTTATTTGAGTGACCTTTTCCAATTTGGGAATAGCAGTTGACTAGGAAAATCCTAAACAGTCGTTTCTCTTGAGTGAGTCCCTACAGTTTCCTCTTGAGCTGTGTAAGCTAAAAAGTAAATTGAAATTGAGGAGGTAATATTTTCTGTTTTCAGAATTTCATTTCTGCAAATTTTTGACTTACTGAGCTTCCCACACAATACATAGTTGGAATTTATTAAACTGCTGTATGTGAAGACTCCTGTGTTTAATGCTTCCAGCAGCGTGCTTAAGTGAGGTACAATAAAAGTTCAGAGTAATGTCAGCATGTAAAATGTTAACAAGTAAAAGCATGATGAGATTCTTTTTCATCATCTGCTTAAGGCAGTGACTGGAGTATTCACAAACTGTGTTTGCTTATTCTTTCAGGCTGAAGGTTTTGAAGCAGATGTTGGAAGATGTTAGCTGTGGATACTGGGGTTGTGGAGGAGTGGTTATCAGAGTTCAAGGTAATACACTCTTGGATATTTAGCCAGAAGTGTTTGAATCACTGCTGGTGAAGTATGCAGGAGTGCTTGCATCCTGTAGAAAATGAAAAATAGTAACCTTGGGTTTTGCTGAGATCATGTGATAAATACAAATGTCTGCTTTAAAGGATTCTTTTTCTTGCCTCTTTGGGGTGACATACTTCCTGGCAGAGAGCAGTGAAAATGTGTATCATAGATGAATGTTTTTACTGGTTTGAGTATCAGACTTGACTGTAGGTTTTGCTCCTGGTCTGCTTAGATACACTAGAAATATATTTTCCTGTCTGTAGAGTGGAATCCTTTGAAGGACTGGAGATAAGAAGTACTGTAAGACTTATGTACATTTAAATGTACATCTTCTAAAGAATTGTTAAAAAGATTAGATTTTTACCTTCTTAAGTAGTGGCAGAAAATACGTTTAGTATTAGAGAAGAGCTGGAATTTGCATCGACTGGAATTTGTGTTTTTCCAGAGTAATACTGTATCTGGTAATAATGTTCACTACCTATATACAGTTGGTCTTGAGAACTCCTTGAAGTATGGATCTGAAAACTGTAAAAGTTCCAGAGGACTGACACCTCACAGTGAAATTGTAGTGTGGGTTGCATTTTTGTAACTTGTTTTTTATCAATTTCCCATCCGCTGTTGTTACATTCTGTATGAAACTGCAAAATGATAGAGTGCAGTGTGTCTTCTGGAAACTGTCTGAAAATGTGAGGATTTCTTTATGAAACAAGGTTTAGTTTATAGTAAACTCCGATAAATATTAACTTGTAATGGAAAATTGTTGAAATAACTGTTATTATTTTGATGATGGAAATGGCTTATAATATTTTAATTTCAGACACTGCCAGAAGCATCCATATCCAGCTATGCTACCAGCTTGAAAGACAAGACTGCTTTGATTTCATCTCTTTACAAAGTAATTCAGGAGCCACAGAGTGAGGTGAGTATTTTGGGTCTCTCACCCACAATGTCTGACATAACACTGGCGGAATGAAACCAAGACCTTGCATGCTAGTTAATTGATGAAGAGTCTCCTTCAAAAAGTTTGTTCTTAGCAGTGACATACTGTCATGGAAAAAAAAGTTGTAAGTTTTGTAACCTACTGATCATAGTTAAGCTTACAGGTCACATTCATGGGCTTCAGGACTTGGATATAGAATTGAGAAATGCATTATGGAATTGAAAAGGTGTTCGTGTCTGACAGAATTCTTTCTGTAATTATCACTTGAATGTGGATCTCTAGGTGTCAGAAGCTTGTCTATTACAATGCAAGAGAACAAAGTTAGGTTAGCCATCCTTTTTAAATTGTTGCTTAGGTTTTAGGTTTTTTGTTGTTTGAAATACATAGGATATAAAGACATGGATTTATACAGTGGATGTACCCTTACTGAAATGAGGGCAAAATATGAAAAAAAATTGTAGGGAAAGGGGGCAGGTTTTCTCAGTCCCTGTACTGAGAAGGTTCCATATCCCATGACTGCTCTTCTTTTAAAATGTCCAGTGTGTCCAGAACATCCTGAGCTGGGTTTAGTTGTGTGTTGTTAACTGCTTTCTACCATCCAGAAATCCTTTTGTGCATTCTTTTAAAAATGCACCAAATCCTTAATTCCTCTTCTGAAAAGACCCAGAAATAAGGCATCTTTCCAAAGTTTGAGATTATGCCGGTACTGAAGGTCAGAGGATAAAATGCTTTCAGTATATATGCTTTTAGAGAGAATGCTGATAGTGAAACTCCCAGATTGTCCAGCAAAGAACAAATGTAATTTTAATTAGCTCCTCAGAACGGCATTCTGAGTCATTCCAACTACTGAGTCAAGCCTGTCTGGTCTTCAGAATGCGTATCAAAATGTGAATTAATCTGATGAGTCTCCCTGTTGATAGCCTAATGAATACTTTCATATGTTCTTTGATTTCTTACTACTTCTGACTATCACTAGGTTTCTCAGGGGCCTTAGTAGCAGGGTGCTGTTGCAACTTCTGCTCAAAAAGGTTGTTGGGATAAATCCAGGAGCAAGGTATTGAAGATTTCCCTGTTAGTGAGATTTTGAATTGTAATGAAAAGCCAGTGCTGACACTGAGTGTTGTGCTGCCTTGGGAAAAAGTCCTAAAATCTTTTTTGGACTGTTCTCCGAGTAGCCATTGCTTTGTGGAAGAGGCTGCTTGGAGCTTTCCACATTTTGAAAGTAATTGCAAACTAGCAGTTAAAAAGAAAAGTAGTATCTTTTAACTGCTATTTGAGATCTGTTAGCTGCATTGTATAATGTCAGCTTGCTGTACTGTAGAGGCTGTGTGCTGTCCTCTCTTGTCTCATGGGTGTAATGCAAGGGGGAAGGATTAATGCACGAACATTACAAATACAGCTGAACTTAAGAATGGACAAACAACCCCATCTGTACACCTTTGAAGGGAGGTACTCGTAATAATTATCAGGACTGTAAAATTGTGATTAATCTTGTTTTGTGGGATGGATGTGTTCTCTTTTTTTAAACATTTGGAAAGTAATAATGGACATTTGCATCTGTAACTGCATTTTCCTGCTGGTTCATGTTTGCTTTTCATATGTTTTTTTTTCAGTTTGCTTTTCCAAGAAATTTATTAGCCATTTGTAAGATAAATGAACTACTTGTTTAACATCCACTTCACAATAACTGTGTTAGTAAAGATTTGGTTAGTTACTTTTGAGGTTCCTGGGCCACTGCTAGGTGAAAAATGTAGTTCAGTGAAAGGAGATTCTTCAGAAGATGTGAAGATTTAAAGGACTTAAAATTGTCTAAAGACTCCCAACAGTAAAAAATAGTTAAATAAATATGTGGTGGGTTTTTTTTCAAAGACTGAAGATTTTTTGCTTTTTACTTAAAACACGCTTGCTGTCTTTTTAGATAGGAGCCATGCAGGCATTTGCATTAGGAAATAACAAGTGTTTGGAGTGTCTAACACACTTGGGTGCAGCTTAAAAGGAAGAGGGATGAAATTGCTTGGACACTCCTCTGTTCCAGCATTAAAAAATGTCTCAGTTTAGATACCTTTTAGAACTGTTTAGTTCAAAATGATATCTTGAAACAGCAACAATCATTAGTGCATTTTGATATTAGGTTGTAGCATGTGGTGGCATTTTGAGGAAGAAAATGTGGTTTGGTACTGATTATGCATTTAAATGTGCTGGTACAAAGCTGTCTCAAGTGAGATAATGTAAACATGGATACCTGTCACAGCTATTTATGTACCTTTTAAAGTTCAAGCACATCTTTCAGAACTGATATTTCATTATGGGAAGGATGAAAATTGTGTGAAAAATGTAAGCTGAAGATGGAATGCAGTTCTGCTGGTAAAGTTTTACAGAAGGATCTTTGCTGTACCAGTCTTAAAACTGATGACTAGTTTAGCTCAGTGTGGCTTTTTTGCCTTTACTGTAGATTTTTCAGAGATGATTTTTCCAAAGTGAAGCTATATCTCTCAGAAGCTAAAAGTTCCTCTATTTTAGAATGGATCAGATTGTCCCAGATTACATCTTAAAAAAGATCTCAAATCTGCTAAGATATTTCAGTTTCAGAAGTAACTTTGGGAGGTAAGAAATGTTGACTTTTTTTCGTATTGAGGAGGAAAAGCTTAGGAAAGCCAGCAGGTATTTTTCTAGCATGGTCTCCGTGGTGGTTTTGCCTCCTTTGCTTCAGTAAAGGGATGAATATAGAATTGGCTTTCTTATTTTTCTGAAAACTTAGTCTATTAAAACTAAAGTTGTGACTTAGACACATAGCAGAACTGAATTCAGTAGTTCAGCTGGCTTTGAAAGTGCCTACTGTTTTTGATAATAATTTCTAATTGGAGAAAATGAGGAAATTTCCTAATTTCCATACATTGACATGTGATGATTAACACAGTGTTTCATTCATCCTTATATCAGAGGTAGGTGGTAGTGCAAGAAGGCACGTTAAATCCAGGAACACAGTACAGGCTGATTGTTATAAAATCTTTTTTTAACTTGATCTAGCTCAGTGTATTACTTCCAGTTCAGTGTTTTACATCCGTTTGTATCAGCTTAACAAATTTGATTCTAAAATTCTTCTTGAGGCTTCCCATTTCTGTCTCAAACGTACAAATACATTGAAGCTTCTAGAAGATTTTAATGAGCATGGGAAGAAAAACTAGTTCTATTGTGTACTAAGGTTTTGTAATACTTGGAATTCTGGTGTTATTCAGCTCTTCTCACTAGGCAGATAGAGCTTCTAGCAATTTTTGTGTATGCTGTTGGAGTTGTAGAATAACAAGACCTTTTGTTCAGGTACTTTTCCTGTATGTTAGAGATATTGAGAGGTATGAGGTATGTGATAACTGACCTCTACGTGTGCCTTTGAGGCTGGAGGAAGTGAGCCAAAAATGAGGCAAAGCAGCCATTGGAATTTTTTTATTCACGTAGGATAAATGGCTCTACTTTTATCATCCTAAAGTATGTTAGAGGCATGAAAGTGTGTAAGGTGACTTGAGCATTTATTTAATCAGTCACTCCCTGTTAACTAAAATGACATTTTTACCAGTTTACAGTTTTGGCTAAAAGATTGATCCAGACAAAGTTGCGGATTTTTGTGATGTTTTATTCATTCACAATTGTAACTTGTATTTCAGCTTCTGGAGCCAGTTTGCCATCAGCTCTTTGAGTTCTATCGCAGCGGTGAGGAGCAATTGCTACGGTTTACGCTGCAGTTTCTGCCAGAATTGATGTGGTGCTATCTTGCTGTCTCAGCCAGCAGAGATTTGCAGAGCAGTGGATGCATAGAGGCTCTTCTCCTAGGAGTTTATAACTTGGTTTGTATTTCAAGACTTTGTTTGAAAATTGAAACAAAGTGATTATTTCAGTCTCAACTCTTCAAATTGGTGTCTGTCAGAAATCTACAACATGAACTTTCATTCTTTGGTCAATATTTTCTCTGCTCTTTCTGTGGTTCTTAAATTTTTTGTTACTTGTCTCTTGGTATGGTGATTAAACTCACATTCTGCTTGAGAACTTTTCGAGGCACTGCTTTTGAAATTGTTGCCGTTATTTTCTGGGGTATTTTGACTATCTGGACTAAAACCACAAAAACAATTGCTTTCAAATAATACTTGACTGCTGAACAGATTGCTTAGCTTTGAGAAGTTAAAGGTGTCCATTTTGGAATAACCTTGACATTTTAAAAATAGTTTATAAGGAACCCTTAAAAGCACCCTATTTTATTTCATTTATGGCTGTTTTAAAATACTTAGTGTTTTATTTTGCCTGTTGGGATTCTTGTCAGTGTAGTTTCTTCTGGTTGGTTTAGGAGGGCTTTTTGTGAAGTGAAATAGTGAACTTCAAGTCTCCTCATTCTGAAAATCTGGAGAAGGCAGCTGCTCTTCATCTTCTAGAAATAACGGCAGGTGTCTTTATCAAGCAAGTGAAAATGTTTTTTTACCCAGGAGTCTAATTTAAAAGACCTGAGCCCTTCTGTTCCACTCCTCTTGAGGCAGAGTACAGGCTTCTTGCCATTTGCTGTATGCTTAGTTGTATCTGACAGGAAGAACATTCCTGAAAAGCATTTGGTCTTATCTTACGCCTTAAGGCAATTCACTCCTTTATATCCATGATGAAGTAATCTAAAATGGTTCATGGATGTGGCTGTAATCACTTGTTTTTCTCCCAGAAGAGATTACATTTACAGTTAAGCTTGAAACCAGTCTGGTAACATCCTCTCTCAGCTGTGAACAGTTTCTTCCTCAATTAGTAATTTGGCTTTCCATCTCCAGCTGCCTGGGGTCATAAGAATTTCACAGCAAGCTTCTCTAGGAAGCTGTAGATCAGCTTGACTTTTGGGAAGTTTTTTCCCCATTTTGCTTTTAATTCCTAAGGAATGCTTATGGTAAAACAGTGCTACAGTACTCACGCTACCTTCTTCCTTGCTGTTGATGTCAAATAAAATTTGTAACTGAAACAATCAAGATGGTATTGTTCTTTAGTATACAGGTTGAAAAGGTAGTAGGTGACCTGCTTAGATACTTATTTTCTCTTTAGCCAACTACTTTATGTTTTCAAAAACAAGAGGAAATACGAAGCCTAATATAAATAGTAATTCCTATGTAAATATGCACAGCAGACTCTTGGAAACTTAATGTGTTCAGTAGGAGTTTCTTACTGAAGGGAAATGAAAAATGAAAAATATTGCTCAGAATAATTTTAAATTGGCTACATTGTGAGGGGTGTGGAATTATTGTGGCTGAACCTTGAGATCATGAACTGGTTTGTTCTACCTTCAGCTTAGGGACATACACTGGTAGTGCAAGCAGTTGAAATTTTTTGCTTTCCTAACTGTAGTTGTCAGGAGTTTTTTTAATACACTTCGGATTTTGAGATGCACTCCTGAAACTTAATTACAAATCTGATTAGAATGAAGAATACAAATATTAATATTTTTAGACTTTTAAAAGTTTGGATGTAGCCAGTTTCTTCCCCTTTCTCCTATATATTCAGGAACATGTTTTCCACATTGATGCAGGAACAATATTAAAAATTAAAGTTTTGGTGGTTTATGTGAAGAGTGGAGGAGCTGTGCAGCATTTCAGAAGGAACAGCTGTGTGTGCCTTTTTGACCCTTTTCAGTCTTCCTTTAGCACTTCATATTTTATTTTCAGACAAGAGTTTTAATAATTACTGTGTGAAGTTAGACCTTAGCCTTCCAAGGCATGGGTGTTAGGAGACACTGAAAATTCTCTCTAATTATTGCTTCTGGATGAATGAAATCTGCTGCTGAAATTTAGAAAAGAGAAAAGTAAAATCTAGTCTGTGGTATTTGTTATTGGTCAAGTCTCCTTTGGATCTTTGGAAGTTTTTTATTTGAAATACTCCAGTGCTGTTCTGTGGTACAAAACTACATTTTGTTTTGCCTTACCCTTACTAACTTCTGTTAACTTACAGGAGCAAGAAGTCTCCCAGCTACTGCTGCAGTGGTATCTTCCAGGAAGGCAGCTTCTCTAAGCCTTTGCATCCATGCTTCTTTTATTCCATAGAGAGAATTGTCAGACTTGGGCTTTTGCAAATGCTGTGGTCTGCTGCTGTCAAACTACATGAGGCTGCAGTCATTCCAGAGCTGTAATATTTCCAAAACAAATTACTTGTAGAGTGATTACTTGATGGTTAATGGTTTTCAGAACAGAATTATTGATCGTTAAGCTTCACAATTAGCAAATAGTGTATAATTTAAAAAAGATAATGCTATTTAAATGTGATGTTTCCTGATAGTGTTTTTAAGGTGGATTATGTATGCAAAGGGATGTGCCCTTGGCTAAGTTATTTGAAGAGTTTTCATAAAGAAACAAAACATGCTGTGATAGAAAGCAAATAGAGAGAGATCTAGCTTGCAGCTTGGATTGTTACAGTATCCTTATCTGTCCCTATAATAGTATTTAACATTTTTCGATGTCTTGTTTTCTGTAGTACAGTGTAACCATTGGCATCTTCTGTCTTTTTCAGGAGATAGTTGACAAAGAGGGACATAGCAAAGTGCTGAGTTTTACAATTCCATCTCTGTCCAAACCTTCTGTCTATCATGAAGTAAGTAAGACCTACAAAGTGAAGTTCCTGTTTGAGAAGGGCGGTATGCTTTTGGGGCCTGTTTGTTAAGAATAAGAGTGAAAAGTAGTTTTAACATGTTGCATGATGACATAGGAGCATCCTTCTCAGATTTCTGAGTACTGCTAACTGGTCTCTGAGGCCTTTTCAAGATTGAATTGACATAATTCCATAATGTCCATGCAGCAGCTGTGTCTTTTTTTCTTGTCTGAAGCTGTATACCTTACCTGGTGTAAAATGACTTCCCAAATCTGACAGCTAAATGGTCAGATAACCTTAAGCCTGTTGAACATGTATATATAAATATGGTGATGCTTTATTATTGTCTATTTTCACTTGCATTGTAGCAAGATTTGAGGCGGACATGCTCTGAATGACCCTTTTTTCCTATAGCCTTCCAGCATTGGCTCCATGGCTCTCACTGAAGGAGCTTTGTCGCAGCACGGTTTGTCCAGAGTTGTGTACAGTGGACCTCATCCTCAGAGGGAGATGCTGACAGCCCAGAACAGGTGAAATCCTATCGTGGGATTTTGCTTGAGAGTCCGTAATGGATCTGAGCTTCTAATTTTTAGTATAGTTGCAGACTGAAGGAGGATTAAGTGTATGTTGTGTTTTGTCACGTGCATTTTTTGTTCCTAAACACATGTAAATGTAGATGCAGAAAGATCAGCAGGGCATGTTACTACACGTAGAGGAAAAACTTAGTTGTTGATTTTATTGAAATGCAATGCCAGATCTATTCAAATAACTCTTAAAAATTTGCAGGTGAACTTGTTTTCTTTTAAAAAGTAAAATTGGTAATGGAGTTCCAATGTTTCTTTCAAATCCCAGGTTTGAAGTGCTGACTTTCCTTCTGCTCTGTTACAATGCTGCCTTAAGCTACATGCCTGCAATGTCTCTTCAGTCATTGTGTCAAATTTGTTCAAGGTAATTTCTGTAGGTTGTTTACACTTAAAATGGCATTTCCACCTGGAAATGCAGTCAGTTGGGACTTTTTTTATAAAAAACACGCTTTGAATTCCCAAAGGCTGCTTTTAAACTTGACTTCTATTCATAAGTGTTTATAGCTGCATTATTTGCTTTTAAAGTGTCTCTTATATAACTTTGTGTTGAGATTGCAAAATGGGGAAACAATAACCTGTCTTATATGCAGGTTAAGCTTCTCCCTTAAGAGGAAAAGTCAAAGGGAACTGTTTGTTTTTAATAACAGTAGTTGTAGTTGTGTTAACTAAAGAAAACCAGAAATGTCTTTTAGAAGTGTGGCATATTTTGCTTTGCTAAATAAATTTGGATGCTGTGCAGGTTGAAACTTTCTTGTAATTATAGTAGGTGTTGAAACTAGAAATACATCCTTTTTTACAGATACATTGACCATTTCCAAAATCAGCTGTTGCTTCAAAAAACCAAAATAACATCTCCAGCTCTCCTCCTGACCTCAAAACAAAACCAAAAAACCTCACCTCAGCTTTAATTACAGTGTCTATTTTTTGATCAATATCTTTTTTCCAAGAAGAGAAATGAGTAGTAAATGTGTTTGTCTCTGGATTTTCCAAAGTGGACTGTGGGCTAAGGGAAAAATTAAAATGCTGTCCTTAGCCCAGGAAACCCAAGAGACCGAGGAGTGAACTGCAGCAGCTTTTCTAGGATAGTTCCTAGGCTTCTCTCACAGCTCAAGCATGATAATGGATGCCTGTAGGATTTCCTTCTCGTCAAAGGAGGCAAGAGACTTTGGAGCACTTGGCGATACTTACAGCAACCTTTACAAGATCTTTGTTAGTTAAATTGCTCTAAAATACGAGGTAAAAAATACTTAGTAGCTAAGGATTGTGGAAAGGAGACTGATGTTGCTTATTCTACTTGATTAGGTTTTGATTGTATTTGGAATAAATAATTTTTAAAGCATCCAAAAAAACCACAAGCAAGTTACCAGTAGATGCAAGCAAGTCTTTCTACTTCAAAATGTCGAATGTCTGGATACTGAATTATTTACTGCTGTACAGTTTAACTTCTTTCATTGTTCTTCATTCCTGACTGATTTTATCATTCATGTTTCTCTGCTTACTGAAAACCTTACCCTGACAGCATGTTAGAATATGGGGAATATGTGACAGAAGCCCAGAATATCTTTCAGTGTCCTGTTTGGATGTGCTGAAATCTATATTGTGCTATTTGGATATATAGAATAACTCCTTTAATTGGTTTGAGCAATGTGGAATTTAGGGGGATTTTTTAAAGACCTACAGTGAATGTGTTTTCTTCTAGTAAATCTAATGCAATTTTTATCACTTTCTTAAATTACAAACATAGTTTATAAATGTGAAAATTACAGCATAAAATATTTTGTGCTGATCTCAAGTTTTAAATCCAGATTTTTTGCATCTGGGCAGTTACTAAGTCTCTCTTCATAAGAATGTTATCTTACTTGGATGTCATTCTTGCATTTTTAGAAGTAACTCAGGGCTTCTAAAAACTAATCAGTACTGGTGAAGTATGGAATGTATATAAACCACAAAGGTGGTTCTACATTATTTGCTAGTGACAGATGTATGATTTCTTTAGAATTTGTGTCTGTGGATATCCTCGCCAACAAGTGAGAAAGTACAAGGGAGTCAACAGTAGGATTCCAGTTTCATCTGAATTCATGGTGCAAATGCTAACAGGGATCTATTATGCCTTGTAAGTTGTTTTTTATTTTTTTTTCTAATATGCAAACAAAACAGAGAAATGCCAGCCTAATTTGTGTACTTGTTTATACATGCTACCTTGGAGGCATTTCATTTTCCTAGTGGGCAGATGTTGTGTGTAGCAATAAGATCCTTGGGAAGAGACAGTTCTCCAGGTAGTTGGATGAAGTTACCTGTGCCACACTGGGAAAAAGATGGCTGGAGCAGCACTTGATAGGTATAACTGCTGATGGGAAGAAAATACTGTAAAAACTCTTTTCCAGCCATTGTCTGCTGTCCGCATTTTTGCATGGTTAGTTTTGACATCAGTCTAGTTAAGGAAAAGAGGTTATATTTTTTTCTCTGAAATGCTGATGTCATCTGCCCTTTGATAGTCATGTTAATGTGTGAAGCTTACTTAGTAACTGAAATAATTGGAGGCTAGTAATACTCCTGTATTACTCAAAAGGTGGAGTAATATTAGAAAATCCTGTTTGTATTTCAGAATATTTCATGACTAGCTGATCAACAGCTAATAATACAATTTTTAAATGGCTTGGAGTGGCCAGTGAACATAAAACTTTGTCTCCATAGATGCTACTTCAAAGTTCTCTAAATAGCAGGCTTACTGCTAACAAACACAAGTAGTAAACTGAACTCTCAAGGAACACCAGATCTGTGAAGGTTATGTGACCAAGAAGGTTCATCTGTTGACATAGATGCTTATTATTACATATAATTTTACCTTTGCAGTTATAATGGAGAATGGGATCTGGCTCGTAAAGCTATGGATGACGTTTTGTATAGAGCACAGCTCGAACTGTATCCAGAACCTCTGCTGGTAGGTATTTTATTTCAGCAGTTTGTTGAGTAGAATTTTTAGCCTGGGAAATCCTTCCTGTGAACGTGCATGATACAAGATGATTGCAGGAACCTAAATCTGTGTGTATGCTTGTGCAAACAGCTCACTGCACAAGGCTTTTCACTGTACTTAGTTGTGGTGTCATGTTTCCTAGCGACCAAGCTGTTTTCAGTAGAACACTTCAAGTCTTCAGAACTAAGATAATAGTGCAGCAGAACTCTGAAGGAATAGCCACATCTTGAAACTGGAAGCTTTGTCTTAAGAAAGTGGCAGGTATTAGTTCTGAGAGCTGATTGCAGCCAGCATTCTTTATCGGCCACACAAAAGGGTGGTGTGCTTTTTGACCATAAGTTGGAATTGTACATAGTATTCTTCTTGAAATAGTAAGAACCCCCAACAGAATTCTTCTAAAATTTGGACCTTTGTGGTAAGAACTTACGTGCATCTCTTCTGTTCTAGGTTGCTAATGCAATCAAAGCTTCACTGCCTCAGGGTGCCATGAAATCCAGTAAAGAAGGTACAAGATGCATTCAGGTTGAAATTACACCTACTTCATCCAGAATATCAAGAAATGCTGTGACTAGCATGTCTATAAGAGGGCATAGATGGAAAAGGCATGGTAAGAAACATATTTTGCAATGAATTCTCAGCTTTTTCCATGTTTTTAAAAAAATATTGAGAATTTTATTATTTCACATATTTATTGCTTATAGGCAAGCAGCAATTTGGAGGTTTTTATTGTCTTGACTGGTGAATGGGAATATCAACACAATTCAGATGAAGTATATTCTTTATTTCCTTAACCATGTTTAAAAAAAGCCACAGCACACACAAAACCTTTTTGTTAGAGGGATGTGTACACAATTACTGCTCTCTTAGAAAATTATGTTCCTGCTTTCTTCAGAAAAGTAGTTTCTAGTACCTGAAGCAAAGTAAATATTTAACAACTTTACCACAGAACCTCATCTGTCTTAAAGTACTTAAATAAAAATTGGATTTAAGGGTAGAGGGATAAATTACTATGTTTTGGTGTTGTGGTTTAAGCCCACACAACAACTAAGCCCCATACAGCCGCTTACTCACTCCCCACAGTGGGATGGGGGAGAGAACTGGAAGAGTAAAAGTGAGGCATCTTGTTGAAATAAAGCCAGTTAATGAGATAAAGCAAAAGCCGTACCTGCAAGCAAAGCAGAATGGGGAATTCATTCACCACTTCCCATGGGCAGGCAGGAGTTCAGCCATGCCCAGGAAAGCAGAGCTCCATCACACCTAACAGTTACTTGGGAGGACAGACACCAAATATCCCCCCTCTTCCTTCTTCTTCCCCCAGCTTTATCTACTGAGTATGATGTCACATGGTCTGGGATACCCCTTGGGTCAGGTGGGGGCAGCTGTCCCAACTGTGTCCCTTCCCAGCTTTTTGCGCACCCCCAGCCTGCTTAGTGGTGGGATGAGGAGCAGAAAAGACCTTGGATCTGTGCATGCACTGCTCAGCAATAACAAAAACACCCCTGTAGCAACAAAATATCAACAGTATTTCCATCCCAAATCCAAAACACAGCCCCATACCAGCTACTGTGAAGAAGATTGTCTCTATTCCAGTCAAAGCTATATATTTGGGCAAACTAGTATAAGGGCTTCCACAAAGCAGAGCACAAGTCTGGGCTGAAAAGCAGGAAAAAATGGTGCCAGATGTACTGCAGAAGTAGCAGTACCAGCAAGAGATTCTGTGAGTGTTGTATTTCTCCACCTTTGCCATCTTCAGATGAGGGGAGAGCCACTGGACCAACGATCAGAATTGGCAATGGCTTGTCCTGTTGGGATTGTAATCCTAGTAATAGGCTAAGAGCGTGAGTGTAGATAAGAGTACTTTTCTAACAGATTCACCAAAGAATTTGTAGTACCATTAAAATTTCTGTATGATGTGTACTACGTTCAGCTTTTTTAGTATATGGACAGTTCAGTTAGAAAAATTTTGCGAAGTTACTTGTCATAAATTGGCCAAGAGGTAATTCAGGTAAGTGTTGAGAAACTCTTGGTGGTAGAACACATTTGTGTAGTAATACCAATAGTAAGCTGCCAGAGGGCATGAAGAACAGAGAAGAAACGTAAAACAACTAAATTTCATTTCAATTGATTAAAAACTGCTTAAAACTGTCAGACAAACCTGAGGTACAAAACATTAGTGTCTGTAGTGAGATAGTGTAGCAGGTAACCTCTCAAGGCTGCTAAGGACCATTTTATTTTTCTTTGTTCAGCCTTGAAGTTATTAAGCATGGGTTATTGACCAAATGCAAAAAAACTGTATGACATCTTAGCTTTTAAATGGACAAATGCCCTCTGAAGCTTGGCAATTTTGTTAGCTATTATTTTTGAGTGGTTTTGATGCTTGTTCAAATGAGATGGTAGAGGGTAACACAGATCAGAGATACTGAATGCTAGCTCATGCAGAGAAATTGAAAGTGTATTAAAATAAACATTCCCTTTGTGTTTACAGGAGAAAATACAAGACACCAAAATGTTACAAAAAGAGTATTGGATACATCCTTATAAGAATGCAAAATTTTCAGCAAATACAGAAATAGAGAAGTTTTTACAGTTATTGCCTCCTTGCAGGGAATGTGGCTTCATGAAGTTGAAGGAAAAAAGTATGGGACAAGTGTGCCCTGCAGCAGAAAACAGTAAGGTGAAAGGGAAATGAGAATACCAGTTGAACTCAGAAGTGGGGTGGAATGCTACGTTTTATGAGAGCCTTGTAAAATAGGACAAGTTGAGAGACACAGCCATAATCTTGTTAGTGTGATACAAACAAGGAGTAGTCTGTTCAGGGATGAAGACTGAAAGATTAGGACTTTTTCAAAACAGCTCATGTCAACATTTTGTTTGAGTTTCTGGGAAAATGTTGGATTTGTCTCAACAGTACAGAATTTAATGAAGAGGAAGAAAATCACTTGTTGTAGGGCAGGTTGGAGTGCAATATGTGGCAGGTTGTGAGAGTGATTGTAAATTTGACGGCTATGCAAACGTTAGGCTAATTTAGAGTCCAAAGCTGAACCTGTGGTATCTAGCTAAGTGACTGTCAACTGTGTTGTTTTAAATGGTAAATGTTCCATCCATAAATCACTTCAGCTAATCTCCTCAAAATTTTCATTATAAAATCCTAACAAAACTTTTGTTTATGACTTGAAAAGCCTTTTTAAAGTCAGAGTGGATGGTCTCCCATTTTCAAAATTCTCAATAACCTAATTCAGTCCCACGCAATTCCTGAAGAAAGAAAGATATGAACTACATCTTCAGGGTCGGCATGCAGAAAGAGTAACAAGGCTTGTGCCTACAGATGCTTGTTTGAATTAAAATGAATACTGGAATTGGTAGAAATTAGATGACAAACCTTGTACCTCCTGACCATTATTTTCTCTCTCTCTCTCCCTCCCGCTCGCACACACAGTGTAAGAGGAAAAATGTATTTGGGGGGTTATTTTTATTTTCAACATAATAAAAATGAGTATAAATGGATTAGGAAGTCAGAGGAGGCAGCTGAGAGATATTTGATGTTACACATTATGTGAACTAGAAGATCTGATGAAGCAAATTATCTCTTGGGGAAGCAAGGGTAGCAATTTTCAATTACTAATTATGTGTGTAAAATAAAATAGAAGAACCCCAGTGAACCAGCTGAGAAGCATGGGCTTTATTTTCTTTATCTTTTAAAAAATTAATTTTGCCATAAAAGTTTTCAGACATTAGATCTTGCTAGCCTTTGCTAGAACTCTAGATTGAAGTCAATTTTGAATAAAGGTTGACTTAACATTGAATCTTCTTGTGATACTTAACCCTGTAATTTGTTCATTAAGAGCAGTTACTTAGACTTTTAAAATTCAATTAGTATCATGAATTTGGACTTCACGGATAGGTACTTTAGAGGTACTAAAGGTGAGGGTGATTTGCAAAACGGATCCATCTAATAACAAATGGGTAGTGTTTATGGAGCAAGCTGATACTAGCCACTACTTAGCAACAAATTATTTAGTGCTGTTGGATTGGATTACCTATAAATTATCACACCTGAAGGGGAGCATTAGCTCGTGTGTGTAGAGGTGTGTGTAAGAGAAATACTCTGATGTAGCAGACTGAGAAGAGCTAACCGGATGTTGGTAAGATACAGAACACAAGAACAAAGACATTGACTAGAGAAGAAGGACAAGAAATTACTTTTTGCTTCACTGCAGAAATTTACTTCCACGTAGTACACAAGGTTTAGAAGTACTAGTCTTTGAATTCTCTCTGTGGAGAGAATTTTCCTTCTTTTTTTTTTTAACAGTATTCATTCCTGAAATAATTGTAACTTGCAAGAATCTGTAATTAATGCTAGTCTTGGGATGTAAGCCTGATGCTTTTATGACTAATTAAATATGCTAACACAGTTGTGCAGGACACCCAGCTTGAGCTTGTGGGGGTTAAAATTGAATTACAGTCTGAATGGGCAGTTTGCCTGTGCATTCTGAGGTAAATGATCTGGGCAACCGTAATAAGGTAGACTATAATTTTGGATTAAGTTTTAGCAGCTAGTAAACATGAAATGCATTTTTCAAGGTTGGTTATACTATGCAAAGCATTCAGAACTGTGACACCAAATACATTTTCCTTCAACTGCTATGGGTATATCTATGTTAACAATCAAACTGACAAAATTACTCATTTTTGTCTCTACACTATTCAGCAGTGCCCTTGGTTTCTGTTTTGTTACATTACCTTGTGCACTGGATATTAATAGCTCTGTCTCAAAGGCTAGACCCCCAGAGCTGTCCAGCTTGAAAGCAGTATTAACTTCACAACCAAGCACTAAGAAGCTGAAGGTTTGGTTTAGGTGTGCTTAAAAGTTGTAAAATAAGGAGAGTATGCTGCTATAAAGGGTGTGGATTGTGTAGTCTTATCCCTGCCCCAAGGCTGTAGATGCTATGGTAGACAATGTTAATGGGAGTTAAGATACCCAGTATCCCGTTTTTTCCTGTAGTTTCCTCCTGTAGTCAGTTAAATTCAGGTATATTTCCTTTAGACGCAATTATAATGAGTAAAACTCTTATACCTTTTTGGGTTTTTTTTCCTTAGTTCATTGTAGTAGTGGTTACACAGCTGTGGGAATGCAGCAATGTTGGGTAAAGTGCTGATATGACAGCTGCATGTTATATTTAGAAATGCACACCACCAAATAACAATAACTGGGTATCGCTTTTATACTGAATCTTTTGCCAAAAAAAAATCTTCCTCTGTTTTTCTGATTTCTGTGTGTACTCTGAGTCTTCTTTCTTTGGAGTTGGATAATTAGTGCTTTTCTGCCCTTGGTGGGCAAGGGACTGACAGCTAAGCTCTGTTCTGTCCTTTTCTCTCCCTGGGGCAGCAGGAAGGAATTTCAAAGATTGCCATGGGAGAGGCACAGGTTCCTCACCATAGTGAAGTTAGAGCACTGAGGCCAGTCAGAGCATTGGTCTTCTCACTAACCTTTCTGCTTCTGTGTTTTTAGAAAAAAAAGGCTGTATTTGATGGTGGTCTCATTATCACAGTTGTTTATGTATTGTTATTACTATTGCAGTTCGTGGTGCTCTTTGTTACCTTTGCTACTGACAATAGAAGACTTTTGCAGCAAGTGCTGTTATGAGTCAATGGTTCTATTTTGAGTTTCCTCCTAAATCTCAGGAATTTAGTGGGGAATAGCATCAGTTATTAATGCGATTTCCTTTGGATGGTGCAGCTTGTTAAATAGATGCTTTCATTGGTCATTGATTAGTTAGAAAGACTTACGATGATTTAGAATTTTCAAGTAAAATAAGGGATAGCTCTTATACCAGGTGACACTGATGTCCATCCCTGCCAGAATAACCTCCTGGCTCAGTTGTGATCAGTGCAGGCAGCACAAATGGTAGTGAAAAGCCCAATGCTGGAGCCCACCTGACCTAGAAGTACACTGTGCCTGCACAAGAGTCTTCAATGAGGGGATGGGAGGAAGGGGGGATCCCCCCGAGTTAAAGAGCATTAGAGCTGCCACTGTGAAAAATCATCTCATTATAAATTCCTCTGGTTTTGGACTTCATACTGTCACTTCAATGTGCTGCCAGCTTCTGTCATGTGCAGTAGCAGACTGGCAGTATAGTCTGGGTGCTCCTTACTTAATCCTCTGGTCTGAAAGAGGTGCGTTCCGAATAAAACAGGGACTCAGTTGAGCTTTATTCTGAGCTGTGCTTTTAGTGCATTTTTAGTCTTGTCAAGTTTCTGTGCCACAGAGCTCTTCTCCACTACTTTTTCTGGGGTATCCAGAAATATCTTTCTGGTTGAAAATAGGTTTTTTGAAATGAAGGAAGAAAATGGAAATCAAAGTGTGCTTGAGTTGGCTTAGTTGTTTCACTCTTAGTTTTCAGGCTGACCAAAGTGAAGCATTGTGATATTGTACATGTAGAATTTCTAGTCTTGAATGATAATATATGAATTTGATATGCCATTTCATTGTAAAAGTAAGTTGCACTCTAGCATGGTGATACAGAGAATGTAGTCATAAAAGGGAATTATGAACTGTTCTTTGCTTTCTGATAATCTATTTCATGACCCTCAGAAATTTCAGTTTTGAAAGATCAAGTATGCGGTGCGGGCCAGTAACTGGAAGACTGAAAACTGCAATTTTAGAAATTAAGCAAAATTCCATACTTGCTAATGTTGCTAATTAACAAGAGGTTAATATGTGTACATCTGCTTTAATTTATAATGCTTAAGTCATCTGTATCTCTTGGCTTTTGTTTCATGTTTTGTTTCAGACATCTTTTGTTTTGTTTTTTTTTTCTTATCCATCTTTAATTCTAGAACAACCAGAGAATGGTAATGATGCTACTGAATTGGGCAACTTTATCATACCTGAGATTAGTGTCACAAATGTGGCTGGAGAGAGGACCGGGAATGGGGAAAAGAGCAGAGCTCTAGCAGAGAATGATGTTCAGCATTTACAGGGAGTACAGGAAACAGCTACAGATCCTAGAACTGACAGCAAAGGCATGCCAGAAATCAGGAGGCAAAAATCTGTAAGAAAAATGATGGAGGATGGAATAAACTCATCTGGCAGAGTGCAGTTTTAGCAGAGCACTTGTAGCTGCACTCTAAGGTACCGCTGTTGATTGAAAGGGTCACTGCTGCATGTTTCAAGAATTAAAGTATGCAGTTAATACATTTGCATGTGTAATAACACAATTGCATGTATTGCACACAGCTTTGTCTGTGCCACAGACAATGATGACATACTTACAAGTAGATGTATTTAATCCGGAGAAAATACACCGAGACTCAACGTACCTATGAGTTTATTACGCATATTTATTTGAGTTTACAAAATCCAGTGATCAATGGTATGAAAAATCCATCAAAATGAATGTTAAAAGTATCTTGCTATGTAACTCGGATTTCCCAAATTCTACCTTTGACGGTGTGCTGGAGATCTCATGTTGTGCATGAGTTTCCAACTCTTACCACCAGACCTGTGATGCAGAAAGTGACCTTTCAGTCCTAAAGCATTCTTGGGTTGCTAAACATGCAGGTGCCATATTGGGTGTCCTGGGGCATTGATCACATACCTCTGTAATTAACAAGCTTTGCCAAATCCCGTAGTGGATCACTTGCTCAAAATAAGGTTTTCACTTTTTTTTTGTTCTGTATGGTACTTTCTAATCTCTAAGTTTCTAATTTCCTGCATGAATTAACAAGACTGCATTTCTTTTTTTTTTTCCCTTCAAAATCACAACAAAATGAGATTGGGGGCATGCTTTTTGATGTAGTTAATGTGGCATTACTTGCTGTGACTCTATATCCTAATGAACCTTAATTCCAAAATGTCAGGGAATAGGTAAGCATTGTCTTCTGTTCTCTGTTGTACTGCTTTATGGCTTCATGCTTAAAAATACCAAAATTGAGCAATGTGTAAAATCGATGAATGTGAGACAGTCAATTGCTAATTTTTTATTTCTGTTTCTACCATGCAGATAATTCTGATTTAGCAATTGAAGAAGAACTGATAGAAGTATCTGAAACCGATGAAGGGTTTTACTCTAGGGCTACTTCTGGTACAAGTCAGTCTGCCCTATCTAACAGCAGCACCACGAGCAGCAAGAACCTCTTAGGGAAGAGCCAACGAAGGTCTGGAGGAAGCAAACCTGGAGGAAAAGAAAAAGAAGGGGAAACCTGCAGAGAGCACTTATCACGAAAACAAACTCAGAGAGCCATGAGTGAGAATCTAGAGCTTGTCTCTCTGAAGAGACTGACACTGACAACCAGCCAGTCCCTGCCTAAGCCTGGCAGCCATAGCCTGGCCAGAACAACCACTACTGTGTTTAGTAAATCCTTTGAACAGGTCAGTGGTGTCCCAGTTCCAAATAATCGTGGTGCTGTCTCTGGTACAGAGGCAAACAGGTTTTCAGCTTGCAGTCTTCAGGAGGAAAAATTGATATATGGAACAGAAAGAACAGATCTTCCTATTTTAAGCAAACAACCTAATCAGCGACCTCCTAGTATTAGCATAACTTTGTCAACAGATTGATATTAAATTGGCCAGTATAAAAAATAAATTACTGAGACTTTAACCCGATGTTGGTACATTAAGCTCTTAATATGCCATACGTTATTTCCTTAAGTCTCAAACCCATAAATTCTTACTTGGCTCATGTTTGACAGTAATAGTGAATAGACAACAGTTACAATTATTTTGAGTCAACTTCTGACAGCTTTACAGCTTCATGAGAAGTTCATACCTTCACGAACTGAACAAGCATTAATTGGTTGGTTGTCACTGACCAAGGTGTATGGCTTCTTACAGATGTGGGAACAAATAGAGCGTCTCTCCCAGATTCTACTTTTGGTCTACCACTTGGCATAGGCAAAACTGCAAGTACGTAGGGTTTTTTTTTTTAGGAGGAGTCTTTGAGTATTGTCATGCAATTTTGGAGGAGCATTGTAAGAACAAACATTGTCTTACGTGTAAGCTGTGCTTACTTGTAAGGTTAAACTAGAAGCATCACTTCAGTGTTTGATGTTCTGGTGGCTTTTGTATTGGTAATTAGTACATGTAGCAATGTTCATACTTTATGCCTGTGTAAGTCCGATTTCAGATGCATTTTGGTTTACCTGTGTGTCTTCAAAACTGGGCCTAAAGTAATGTAGCAGCAGTGCTTGTGGCTGGGAGTTATTATCAATTGCTGTAGTTACTCTTTAGACTTAAAAATTATGTGACAGACTCTTTCTTTAGGATTCTTAAATATCAGTTCCAGAATTACTCACTGAAAAGTTGGTCATCAGTATTTTTATTGTCTGTGGGAAAGAGATGTTCTTATGTACTAGTTTTATGTAGAAATATGAGCCCTTTGCACTGACTCAAGCAAATCTGGAGTGTGAATGTGCTTAACATAAATTTCATGCTTGAGACTAAGAGAATACTACCAAAGGATGTGTACTTTCAGTAACTTGCAAGCACAAAGGGAAATTATAATGTAAATATAACTAGCACTGTAATTCCTAGGGGTTTTTATACCTATTATTTTTCTAGTTTGAAATTCTAAACCAGCAACCTGTTCAAGGTTTTACCTAACCTTTAACCTTCAGTGAGTTTGACAACAACTTTTATAATGTTAAGATTTTAATTAAAAATTGACATTAAAACTTCTTATGCAGAAATCTGAAGAAGCAGTAGCTGACAAAACCACTCCAGTAGCAGTTATTACCTGATGAACAGACAATATGAGTGGAGAAATAGGATGAAGATCTAAGGTGTAGTTGCTCCCAACAGTCCAGATTTCTGCAGCTGTTAATCTCTAATTGTCAAGAATATTGTAAAGAAAACAAACACTAAAATTCTGGTAAACTTTCCCATTTGCCTAGAGATAAGTTTAGATACTTCTTTTTTACTCAAACTGAAGCACAAGTAACTTTTAAGCAGCTAATGTTATTCAGGTTTATAGCAATTAATAAGCTTGTTAACTGATGAAAAGAGCAAGTTGTATAATTGTACTAATAAGACCACAGGCTGGATGTGTACATTCCTGAGAATTCACCAAAGTATGCAGAATAACCCCATCAGTCTGTAGGTGTTCATATTTACCCGAGAGCCTGAGTTTAAAGGAAAGTACCGCAATTTCTCATTCTTCCTTTTGTTGTATGACACTGTTCTATTTTAGTAATGCAGTACTTCACCTTTTTACAGTGTTTTCCTAATTTTACATGAAAACTTATATTCCTAGTGGATAAAGTACAAATTTGCCCTGTTTAGTTTTTAATACTTTGGCCAGTGAGAAAAACTGGTTCTTTGAGGTTGTTTTTGTAAATACTTTTTACAGCAGAACATTCAGCCCCTTTTCTATAGGTTTTTCTGCAGTACACATTAGACAGGACATTTGTTTCACATTGACAAACGCATCTGGCTGCTGGACATGCATAACCACGAGCAACAGCAGGGTGTTCGGCAGTTGACAGTAGGCACTGTCTCTCTCTACACACACTGAATGTGGAGCTCTTCCTTCCCTTGAAATTTGATCTAGATGTTACAAAGAAATAACCCGCAGAACGTACAGCAGTTTCCTGGTCCACTTTTGCAGTGTAGGATCTAAGAATACATTGGAAAAAATTTGCAGTAATTGAAATTGACATAAACTAGTATAGATAAATAAAACTGCAGCAGACAAATATTTGTTGTTATTGTATTAGTTGTGAGGTAGTGTTGAGGGGCTAGAATTTTTGAGAATTCTACTGGTTTTACTTTGTTTCATTTATTTCATAATTGTTTGTTTCTTCCATGGTAGACACTCTTTCAAGCTGAGTGTTGGTATAAAAGATATTTATTATAGTGGGAAGATTTAGCTCTAAATAATTAGGATTTCAAATTAGGATCTAAAATGTCATAAAGTGTAGATATGTAACATAATGTTTCCAGTACTCTTGGCTACAAGCCAAATGGTGTTGAAATGAAGTCAGTTTATCCTTTTATATTCTCCAGCTGGTCTGGCTTGAACCCAAGACATAGGCTTGTATTGGTACAACTGAAATAACATAAATCTTCATACTTTTTTGAGAAAATGATAAAAGGAAAGGTTCTTGGTACTAAAGACTGTTCTGTCCATACATATGTGGCTTCACGTAAACACGTATGGATTGGTCTCTGGAGTAACTTACCCAGTGAGCGTGTTTTTGTGAGCTGACATCACACCTTCATACTGATCCAGTCTAAAGAATTTCTTCCGTGAGTACCAAAACTTCGAGTTGTGCTTTCTTTTCTTAAAAATTGAAAAGTTTTGGGGGAAAAAAAAAAAGGCACAATAAGGGAGAGTGAGAGCAGAATTATTTGTTGTCCAAATATCCATGGTGCAGGATTAGGAGAGAGGTGGGGAGAGCGATGGGGGAAGTAGGACAGGAAGCAAATATTTCTAAAATTGTCAGGCTCTGGGGGTTTGAGCATTATCCAATCACTTCAGACTGTCGAATGGAAAATCTTTGTTAAAGAAGTAGATGTCTTCTAGCAGTGTAAAGGAAACCTATTAAGACACCACACATTACAGTCTGCCCGGGAGTGGGTAGTTCTGATGAATACCTTCCAAACATACACAGCTGCACCATTCTGCAGGGAAAATGTTATGTAGGAGTGAATCATCTCACGTTGTAATAAGAGAAGTTGTTTCAATGCTGACGTTTATAACTGACCTTACTGTTCCAAGTCAGAGGGCACTGTTTCCAAGGATGGCTTTGAACAGCAACACTTGCAAAACTCATTGAAGCTGAGAAGAGTTACTTTTGTTGTGAGAATATGTAACATTTGTGCAAAAAGTGTATGGCCTCTAACCACTTGCTGTAGAGCTGCAATGACTGTTCTGAATGGATTTAAATGTTTCGAATTGCCTTGATTACCGAACAAACTTGAAAGGTACAGAAATACAGAGCTATTTTAGCCACACTTCTCTCTAAGGAGGTTTCCTATGAGAAATTCTAGAAATTTCTAATGTAATTGTCCAATACCTTTTGTCTGTGTTTGAAGCTCACAGTGCTGTATATAAATGTGTAATATATTGCCTTTTGTATTTGTATAATTCTACTTCTAAGACTAGATGTGCACATTTCTTGATATTCCCTGAAGTCTGTGGAATATCTGCATCAGTCTATAGATGTCTGTCTTCACATGAGAACCTGAACTTAAGCAACTGCCACACTTTCATTCTTCAGCTCATTATGTGACACTGTTTCAGTAACACAGTTTTTCATCTTTTTTGCAGTGAAGTGTTCTCTTACTTGTACACGAAAACTTACATTCCTCATGTATAGGCTACAAGGTTGTCTTTTTAGTGTTTAATAATTTTGGCAGTAAAATAAATTGGGTTTTTTTGAAGTTGTATGCTTTTGTAAATACTTTGTACAGCAGAAAATTTTGCCTCTTTACAGACTTTGTTGAAATACACATTACATAGCAACATACTTGTTCAGTTTTCATTCTACACATCCAGAAGTCGTAGTAAGGTTGACTGCATTACTTAAAATATGCTGAATACCCATTTTATACAATGTAGGGTCTGCAAATGCAGCCCTGTCAGGAAGGACACTGTGGCTGAGAAATGCTGATGGGTGAAGGGCGAGTTCAAGCAGATGAGTTGCAGATTGGCAGAAGCAGATGGTGATCCTGTCAGTAATGTAACACTGTTTGGGCAGCTTGGTAGTTGTGGTGGTGTGAATATTAACAGTGGTTTGATACACAGCCATTATCTGCAGTGCGTCCAGGGTAGCTCTGGGGGCTGCTCTTGCTGGTAACAACAGAAGCAAAGGTGGCAGTGAGTACCTTGGCCTTTTCTGTATCCCCTGTCACCAAGTCCCCTGCCCCACTCAGCTGTGGTACCTTATACTTCCCTAGTCTTCCTGTTGCTGATGATCTCTCTGCTAAATATTTTTTTCATTGCCCCTCACCTTCCTTGCCATATTCCACTTCATGTGGGCTTTGTCTTTCCTAAGCCCACCTGTGCATGCTGGAATGGTGTATCTCCCCAGGCCACCTGCTCTTGCTTCCACCTGTTGTGTGCTGCTTTTTCATGTCTAGTCAGGAGCTCCTTGTTCATGCTTCCATGTTTTCTGCCGCCTCTGCTTGCTTTTCTGTATGTAGCCATAGACCATTCTTAAACCTGGAAGAGATGGTTCTTGAACATCCTCCAGCTCTCCTGGGCCTTTCTCGCTAGGATGGTCTCCCACAGGCATCTGCAGAGAGATTCCAGTGCAAGGCAAGCTCTGTTCTGTAGGTCCAGGGTCATGATCCTGCATTTAGTTCAGGGTTTTTTTCCTTTTCCTTTACAAATGTAGTCTCTGGTGCAATGCTGTAGAGAAACCTGGATGAATGAAAGAGCTGTAGTAGAGGGCAGCAGTGGGATATCTTTCTGCATAGTTTCCTTTTGCTCAGATGTCAAGTCTTTAACCATGTCTTTTGAATGGGCAAAACTCAATTTCCCTTCATTTAAATGGGTGAGAAAGGAAATCTGATTTCAGACATTGGAGTAGGTAAAAGTTTTCCTTTGCAAAAGGTACGAATTAGACTTGATGCTGTGATTGTCCTGCAAGTGTGTAGGATTTGCAATTTCAGTTACAGCGAGTGAAAGGCAGTGCTTAAAATGGGCTCTTATATCGTTTCAGGCTGAAATAGCTATTGATTAGTGAAAGACAACATGAATTTCAACACCTTTTCTCTTCCCAAAATATGGTACTCCAAAATACTGCCTGTATTTGAAAGAGGAGAGTAGCCGAGAGCCTGCTGGACAATTCACGGCGAAAGGGATGTGTGAAGGCATTGCAGGCGATTAATAACCAGTTAGAGAAAATACATTCCTTCCTACAGGCTTCACAGCTGGTTGCCTGCACTGAGCTTGTAATAGTTGTTTTTCATGTTTTATGTTAATCTGGCTCTGTATTAAAGATGACTTCAGTATGGGGGTTTTCTTCCAGCCCACAGCTGCCAGGTAATAAATACACCTGCTAATTCAGGGTAGTGGGAAGAATGTCACTGTGAAACTCCAGAAGCCTTTGTGAAACAAGCCTTCACGTTGCACGGTGCTCGCTTCGTTAACTTGATTCCTAAAATAAGGTTGTGTTTAATCATCTGTTACTCTACATGTGCTGGGACAATGCAGAAATTTAATGGTGCGGAAGGACTTGTGGAAGTCAGTCTGAGTCACACAGCACTTCTGACAAGCTGCCTGGTTGTTGTTCTCGTCAGGAGTGCTGACTAATACTGGCAGTCCTCCACATAGACTTGCTTGGTCTGGAGTATGATGGTAGGTTTTTGTACTCTGAGAGGGCACATTTCAGAGGTGAGAAGAAATGTCAGCTTCTGCCTCCACAACACACAATAAAGTAAATGAAGGTATGTCATGTACTGGCGTGGATATCATTTCTGCAATACAAATAGTCAACCAGAATAATGAATGTTCAGTGCTTTCTCTGGAAATATACTTTCTTCATGCATGAAATCATGGAATCACAAAATGGTTTGGGTTGGAAAGGACCTTCAAGATCATCTGATTTCAGTTCCCTTGCCATGGGCAGGGATGCCACCCACTAGACCAGGTTGCTCAGAGCCCCATCTAACCTGGCCTTGAACCCCTCCAGGGATGGGGTATCCACAGCTGCTCTGGGCAACCTATTCCAGTGCCTCACCACTCTCACAGTAAAGAATTTTTTTCCTAGTATCGAATGTAAACTTACTCTCAGTTTGAATCCATTACCCCTTGTCATGTCACTACATGATCCTGTACATCATCTTTGATTTCACTGAATCACTGAATATCATTTAAAAATTACATGTAAAACATATATGTTACGTATGAGTGTATTTTACACATAATGTTTTCCTCTTCAGCTCTCAAGGTATGGAGATTGTAGAACTGTCATGGAGACAGCTGGAGCTGGTGAAGGCTTGGACCAGCACTGGTGTCGATGACCTAAGGCACCATCGAAAGTAGATGTAGCTAGGTGCTGAAAGGTTGTGTTGTCACTGATATATTTTCCTCATGGTTTTATCTGCCAAGAGTAAATTGATTTGAGTATAAATTGTAAAGGCTCTTGAACTTACTCCTTAAAGATGTTTTCTTTTTTTAAAAATCACAATACTCCTCTATTTTTTCCTTTTGCCTTTTTAGTTGGTAAAATGCATTGTGTTTTCATTATTGTTAATAACCTGCAGTTCAGACTTCACTAATAACTGGGAAGGAATAGGGATAGTATTATATATGATAACATTTTGTGAACCAACTGTCATACCAAATGTCATCTTTTCAGCAGACTCTCTTGCCTCTAAAATGTTGGTGTTTAAGAAATCTGCTATAATAAATCAGTAGGACTACTTTCACAAGGTAACAGCATTGATATTTCCTAGGAAATTGTTTACTTGTTAGTTCATTGGGATTTATATTCCTCATTTCATCCATTAGAAAATACCAATCCAACTACTCTTTAGCAAAACTGCTCCCTGTATTGACTGGAGAAAGATACAGGCACTGTCAAAGTGATTCAGGACATCCTGAGCTAGGAAGACCCTTTCTGACACCCACAGGGTGTTTATCCCACCTCTTTCTCCCTTCTCACCCTGAGTAACTGGCTTAGCATTGCTGCCTTCCTACTGATTCTGACTGAATTGAATCTCTACATTCCCCTTTTTGCTGAATTAAGCCAAAAGAAGCTTTAGCACAGCATCGGTGGCTTCAGCAGAGCTCTGAATGTCAGCAGCTGTCCGCTTTGCTAAAGGCCTTACAAGCAGGCAGATGTCTAGGAAAAATAGATCTGGTTTAGTGGTTCTCTGGCCAGGCTGTAAAGATCAGCTTGAAATAATGTGGACAGGTGCTGGGGTTTAAGATTCAAGCTGCATCTGTTCAGATTATATGACTAATCATGAAGCAGTTGCATTTTCAACCATTTTCAAATGTCTAAAGTAGGCAAGGAGGAAAGAAATAGAGTACAAATCTCTCTCTATCATTCTTGTTTCTGCTATTCTTGCTTTATGATTCCACATAAAAGTATGTAATACCTTTACTGGCTTTTGAATTTTAAGGTAGAATAGCAGCAAGGCTGTTAAAGCTTCCTTACAACTGGATGATACGTGTTCAGCTCTAGCTGAGTCCTCTGACAAATCTTGATTCTAAACTATTTGGGTTGGGAAAGAGCTCCTTGACTCCCTTGCATACTGTATCAAATTCAGAACTTTAAGCTTCCTTGGTTATCCATGAGAACTTGCTTTTTCCTGCTGCCAGCATAGGGAACCATGCTACAAAAACATTGAACAATTCCTGCTAGTTCCCTGTTTTGGCATTTTGTGCTTATGGACAAATAAATTACTGAGCAATGGATTTCTCTAAGATCTACACTGTATGACCCACCTTTTCCATAAAACCTGGCACGTGTGATGCATACTGCAGCACAATACGTGTGCCCCATTCTCGATGAATGACAGGGTGTTATTGTACCTTAAGGGCCATACTGGATAAAAAAACGGTGATGTTTGGGAGCACAAAGAATTTTGATGCATTCTGGTAATGGTGAGATGAGTAACTTCTTTAATACGCCAACAAAATTAGTTACTAGGTAGATCTACTTACAAGGTACTTGTTGCCATAATTTAATTTCAGGCGGAAAAGCAGCCCCTTGGAAGAATCTTGATTTGCTCTTGAGATATTGAACCGTTTTAAAATGCCTTGACATTCAGTACCACGTTCATAATCCCTGTAATTATTCCTTCCTACTCCAGTAAGAGTAGGCAGTGTACAGCACAAGTGCTGAGGGATAGTTCTGTTTCATGCTTGAAAGGAGGAACGTGTCATACAAAGCACACTTTGTACTGAGCTGTGGGAAAAGGGGTGAATGGGAGGCGAAACCAGAAGCTTTAAGAGCAGTTCAAAATGTCGCTTCCTCTCTGCCTGTCTCTGGCAGGGGCACTTTTGAATGAATGAAGAAACTGCACAAAATGAGACACATATAAAGCTGAGAGCTTACTGGAGCAGGGAGAGCTTGGGAAGAAATCTCCTCCCCTGGCTCCCACCTAACTGCAAGGGCAGTCATCTTCGCATCAAGCAGAACTTGTGCTATGGCATTCTGCCCCTTCCCTGCCTCTGCTTCCTTCTTGGAGAGGAAGCGAAGTGCTGGAACTACCACAGTAACAAATACAGGAAATTCAGTCATGAAACACCCTACCACGGGACTAGAAGAACATTTCTGGGCAGTGCTGGTGGTTGCACTCTTCCACGTAGGTTTAAGTGCTGATGATTTTCTTGTCATGCTTTGCTGTCAAGAAAGGTGTGGCTGGTACCCTTTGCAAAGCAAAAAATGAAATGCTCAAAGAAATTTTAGCCGAGGGATAGAGTCTCTGGCATTTACCACCTTAAGAAGAAGAAGAATCTTGTATGGAAAGTTGGCATTGAACATAAAATTAATTAAGGAATATACTTGAGCACCTGTAAGGAACTGAATGAAGAGGGAGCAGAAGAGAAGGTCCAGTCTAGTGGGGTCAGAAAGTCATTGCGGTGAACCATTGCCAGAAGAAAAAGCTGGATTCAACTTCTGTAAAGGAAATTAAAATGTACGTACAGATTCTGTCACTATAAAAAGAGAACAAGGGAAAAAACACAAAGAGGGAGGAGCAGGAAGCAAGTGTAAGAAAGTGTTTTCCAGAAGATTGGCATTGCCACCCCACGGCCAGTCAGTACAAGGACAGAGTGATGCACATCCAAAGGCCAAAGGTGTTCCTGTGGTCAGCGTCACTCACTGCTGCTTCTGGGAAATGCCAGTGGAAGATCGGGCATCCCGGGCAGTGCACAGCCTGAGCTGTGCATCATTCCCTCCGCAGGCACCACGGTGACCCCACAGCTTCCCTCTCGTGGCACCACGCTCTCAATAGAGGGGAATCCTTATGCCAGGAAGAACAATCCGGGCACTCACGAGGTCAGTGCCTGATCTGCTCTCACTTATCACAGCAGATAACATTTCCTTGAGGTTTAAGCAAATGTAATGGAAGTCTCCACGTGGTTTGTGGGACGGTGCTATACAAAGTACTTGCATTAACCTTTTTCTTTGTGGCTTTCATTGCATGAATGGATGACATGAAGCTCAGCAGGGTTATAGTCCTGAAGGCACTTTCTGGGTCCTTTTGTCAGAAGTGTGATCTGACTTGACCACTTTTGCTCGAATTTCTCAATATCTGCTCAGTGGGCAAGTTATTAGCTAGCATAAACTCTCTAGCCTCACCAGTCACCTCTTCTAATCTCTACACTATTCTGACAGGCAAATCAAAATGTCAAGTCAAATAAAACATCGAGTCCCTGTTAGGGAGTATGAGCAGGCCACCAGATGGAAAACAGAAGAAAGTAAAAAAGGAGGTTCAGGGTGCCTTGGCAGCCTTTTCCCTATGGACTAATGCACAGTCCAAAGGAAAGGAAACAGCGTGAGAGAAAATACTAACTCATTCAACAGCAAATGTGAGATACCTGGATCATTTTTCACACAGGTGCACAGATGTACCTTTTCATAGATGTGCATGTGACTGTCATCAATTGAACTCATCCCAATAATATTTCTTGGGAAAATTTTCTGTAGAGTTATCTAGAAGTTGACTGAATTATCTGAGAAACTACATGGAATTCTATGAGAACATGATAGAAGAGAAATACTTGTTAGCTAATTAATAAAACAGATAAAACCTAACTTTTCATTAGGTACTGCATTGTATAGACGAAATGAGAGTTTTGCTGTCATAGTTGATCTGTGCTAATTACAGCAATTATAATACTTGCAGAGAAGGAAATTTGCAATAAGTATATGAAATGTTCAGCACTCTGCTGCTTGTCAGCTGAAAGGAAGGCAAGTTAATTGAATGTAACAGTCAATCCTTTTGCTGTTGTTAATCAGTGGTTAATTATAATGTGCAGCTACATGGCCATATGTCACTTGCTGTGGCATAAGAGTAACGTGACATGTTATTGATCACTGCACTGGAGGAGCTGAGAGCTGCTATACCCCTGTGCTAAATGCCTTACAGAGAGGTGACTGCTTTCTGTGGTGTATAAAATTAATCTTCATTCAAAGTGTAGGAATTAAAATTAGGCCATATATCCTACCAGAAGCTAACATAGGTTTAGTACATTGCATAAGTCTGATTTTTGAATGATAAAGAATCTTTCAGCTCATCGAATCCAACCACTAACCTAACGCTGCCAAGCCCACCACCAAACCACATTCCCAGGTGCCACATCTACATGTCTGTAAAGTACCTCCAGGGATGGTGACTCCACCACGTCCCTGGGAAGCCTGTTGCAATGCTTGACAACCCTTTCAGGGAAGAATTTTTTTCTAATATCCAATCTAAACCTCCCCTGACACAACTTGAGGCCATTTCCTCTTGTCCTGTCACTTGTCACTTGAGAGAAGAGACTGGCCCCCCACCTTTGCTCAGGACCCCTCTGAGCTTCATTTTCTCCAGGTTAAACACCCCAATCTCCCTCAGCTGCTCCTTGTAAGATTTGTGTTCTAGACCTCTCACCAGCTTCACTGCCCTTCTTTGGACTGAAAATCAAAATAAAATAGATGAAGTGGCAGAAAGATCTCCTAGGAGCAGGCACAGAATTACTAAGAAGAGAGCTATTGCCAAGTGCAGTTTTTCTGCAGACTTGCTGAAACTAAGCAGAGCTGTCCGACACTGATTTAATGTTCCTGGTATCTGGAAATTGACTACTTTTAATCTATAACAGCTTTGGTTGTCCACTAAAAAATGCAGTCTTGTCTAAAGGACTGCTTTTCTCAAAAGTTTGTTGTCCATTTGATAGTTTATTTATGCCTGCTTTAAAATACTGCTTAGAAACCAAGCGTGGTTTTCAAATTAGTGTCCCATAGAAATTGATCCTCTTTCTCCCATCCTGATGGATTTTCAGGCTCTAGGCTGGCTTGTGTAGGTGCAGATACCACAACTGAGCGTGGGAATGAAGACAAAGCCTTAAGTCTCAGAGGCCGAGTGTTGGGTACAGTAGAGCTCAAAACCATAACCTGCAGCCCCTGGAACTGGAGATGAAGACATAGTTATCACAATTTTTAAAAGGTAATAAGGAATATGCACTAGGATGTACTGCCAGATATTCCTCTAAGTTTCCCCTGAGTAAGCACTTTTCATCTGTGAGGATCAAGCAGAATCTAACACTGTGTATGAGGTAAGAAGAGCAATACACATAGTAGAGAAGGTGGCTTAATGAAGCTGGTCGGGCTAACAGTGAAAGGGAGGCACTTTCCAACACATCCATTATGTCCTCCATTCTGCTTCAGGTAGCTCAGTGTTGGACATGGGATGTAATAATGTCATGTTTTCTGATGGCAGGATAACCATTATTAGTCCAGTTTATTAGACTGTGCATACTGGAGCCAGTGTGTTTAATATTTTTTCTTCCCTGATAACTAAATTAAAAAGTGAGAAATGTGTTGAAAAGGGATGTTGAGTCTTTACAACATTTGGTTGTTTGAAAGTGAGAAAGTATCCAGCTACCCTCACCTATAAGAGAAAGCATGCTACTTAAACTTTTATTTGTCCACCTGTGTCTGGAAAATAGAGAGGAGGGTATCTGCCTGAATATCTGCACATACTTACACTGAGGACTCCAAAGCACGGATAAAGAATTAAAGGAAGATTAAAGAGTAATTAATGCTTTGCCCATTTAGACTAGATGTCACTTCCTCCTTGTGACAGCTGCAGCCAGAAAGGCTTGCTCTAAAAGGAGAGCACAGCATTGATCTGATTTCAACAGATCAACTACAGTATTGCTTTCTTCTCTCACTATCCACAGCACTTCATGGGAGGCTCCAGCATCCTTTCAAAATAGTTCCACTTGCCTGGAATGAACGTGGATGTTCTATATTCTATCAGCAAACATCTTGACTTCTGAATTCAGTAGGAGTGGCAGTGTTGATTCCTGTGAGAGCAGAATGTCCTCCTTCATCTTAGACTGTGTTTTTATTGCACCTACCTTAAACTTCCTTTTTTAGGTCCACAGTTTCCTAAAAGAACATCACTTGCATGCAGATTATTACTTGAAAGTCAATTTTGCTTTCAAATTTGTTTTTTCCAGGCCAACACTGAGATACCTCATGGAACCAGAGCTTTCAACATGCAAGCTCTGAGCTTCTGTGGTGGCTTGATCTGTTTGGTCCTAGGTCTTTAGTGCTGTGGCTCTGGTTTTGGAGCATCTCAGGAGGTCACCTTTCAGTCATACGGTGTCTGCTCAAAAGGTGTATCTGTCATGAGTGCCTCTATGGCATAAGAGCCCTCTCTAATTTGACTGAACCTTGGGTTGCTCCCCATCACCTTGGCCCTCTCCAGAACACATGAGCAGAAAAGCAAGTGGGTATCATTCCGGGTCTCTCTGCTTCAAAAGACCAAGACAAATGGCATTTCTGAGAGGCACTTTTACTTCTCAAAGTGCAGAAATCTATCCAAGAGCTGGTATCTACTCAAACACCAGACTGTTTGGGGCAGCACGCCCAGAAATGTTGGCATTTGAGTTGAAAATGTAAGTGTTTATACATCCCACTTCTTGCATTTGTCTATGTAGTTATGGTATGGATCTGCTTTTTCAGGCAGAAACAAAAATACCATTCCACCTTTTCCCTTTTACTCAGATGGTGTTTTGCAATGTGAGAAATAAGGAGTCCTTCTGCATAAGGAACAGTTACCATTTATGATTCCTGTGAAGGAGGGAAATGGAATATCTCTGTCGAAGAGTCAAAAAAGACACTGACACCACTGGCAGCCTACACAGACATCAAAGTGTTACAGCTTGAGGTAAATGGAATTTGTTTGTCCTTGTTGCACGATGGACTGCATGTTTTCAGATAAGATGGTCTTCCAACAATGTTTATCAGACTTTTCACCTTTCCTCTGTGTTAACAGAAACTCAGCTGCTCTGAGGTGAGCGAGAACAAACCAGAGATTCTGACAGTAGTGCAAACCTGCCTCTGGAGGAAGGGAACCTATCCCACTATTTAAAGGTGTTCTACGGTTTAGGTGTCAAGGCATTTATTCCATAACTTCAGTTTCTTCTCACTGGGCTGGTCAGGGCAGACAGTGCTGCTTGTTGAACAGCACTGTGATTTTTCTAATGTTTTGTATTTTAGTTGCCAGACCTAATAATGACTTTGCAGAGAAACACTTGCCATCTATACAGGGCTTGGAGGGAGCATGACATTTTCTTACACAGAAATGCCAGCATTTTAAATGCTCTGTTCCTCTGTTCCTCAATGGGACTTTTACAAGGAAAGCATGTCAGAAACCCTAGTCTTTTCATTGTTTGTCTATGTGTCGTATATAAAATATATAGAAGGAACTCATCTAAGTCAGGTTGGATGGGACTTTGAGGAGCCTGGTCTAGTGGAAGGTGTCCCTGCCTATGGCAGAGGGGTTGAAGCTAGGAAATCTGTTAAGTTCCTTCCAGCCTAAACCGTTCTATAATTCTATGATCCTATTTCATCTCCTGTCCACTCCTGACAGCTTCCAAAGACTGTGCATGCAGCTGAATTCTGCCCTCATGGTCAAAGATCTGCCCATGACTGTTTTTGTATTCCTGTCACATAAACTTCACAAGACAATTGTTAGAGGTGCCAGTCCTTCAGTCAGCTCCCCTCAGATTTCTCTCTTGCAATTAGTTAATCAAAGCAGTATTTGACATGTACCTATCAGCAGATGATAGAGCACCCTTTCCCTCTGTAGCCAGATTAACACACCAAACCTTTTCCTCAGTATGTGCCTCATCTTCTTGGAGATTTGATAGTCTGAGCTTCATTTGCAAGTGATGCCTGGGCCAGCCTCTTTGCATTGTACTTCTATGCAGGCAGGTTCATGGGGCTTTTTTTTAGGGTTTTCCAATGAGCTTCTTTATTTTTTTAATGAAAATGCTTATGTGATGGCTTCAAAACAGCCGTTACACAGCTGGATGAGAGCTCATTACATTTTGGCAGTGGCTCATGCACCTCTTTTTTCGAGCTCCTGGTTATTGCCTTGCTGCCTGCTATGGAGCTGCAGCAGAACTGAGACTGAGCGCTTGTGGTGTGGCTGAACTACTGTCTGTACCCAGCGCCTGGCTGCTTTCACAGCATAATTAAACTTCAGCAGTGTAATTCTGAAGCTCTGTAATTTAGTAATGCCTGAATTAAGACTCTTTATCCTTGAACATGATCTAGAAAGTGGATTACTCATTGTGCTGGGCTCTGGTGACCTGTCTTGCCTGGCAAGTGAGAAGTTGCTGTCAGCTTGGAAGTCCTGAGCACCTCCAGTGCAGCAGCTTTTGTTGTCACCATGGGCTAGGCTGGACATCTTCCAGTCAGGTCATCTCCTTCCTCCAGCAGGTATTGGTAGTCAACATGACTGAGCGTATCCCTCAGGTCACCTACCCTGGTCCAGCTGTGTGAAGGAGCAAATTGGGTTTAAACCTATTTTTGCACATCACTTTTTTCACCCCTCAAATACGTAGTTTATTGTGTGGCAGACACAGTTCTTAGCAAACCAGGATTTCCCCCTCCCCAGAGCTCATTTTTTGATTTGAGTATCAAATATATATGAAGGCAGAAGCTTGGCAAGCCTTCTAGCACTGATTGTAAGAGAAGAAATACAGAGTGAATTTCTGCTCTTGAACTCTATAGATCTAGAGGCACTCCAAAGCAGACAATTATGAGATTGTGCCGGATTTAAGACATTTTACTTAGGTAGAAAATCCAGTTTGTGATGTCAGTAATGACAAAACATTTGAATATTTGGACACAAACTTAATGTCTCAAAGATTTCACACTTATCAGGCCTTGGGTTAGCATTGCCAGGCATTGATCTCTAAGTAGCATCAATTCCTTATAGCAACTGCCCTCTTTCCCTTCAGTTGCTGTGAGGGAGCAGATCTTTTATGCAGCACTGAGCATGTCACCAGTCCTTGCTAAATTAGCTAGTGTAACATTCTCAATACATTTAGAAAGACCAGCTCAAGGTTACAGCAGAGGCCAGCTGGCTGGTGAGCTACCAGTAGACTTTCTACTTTCTGCAAAAGTCCGACCTAAATTTGAGAGAATAAATGTATAATTGTGTCAGAACAAACATGGTACGTGTCTAAGATCAAATACAGCCAGCTCCCGGGTAACATCTGATGAGTCCTCTGGGAAAAGGCTTTTGCAGTACTTAATACAAGGACTTTGAGCCTCACCGACATCTGGCTGACAAGGTAAATGGACATCCATATTGTAGCTTATTTTAGTGTTACTGTGGTGAGGGAGAAGGACAAAGATATTTATTTCTCCATGAGATTTTTAATGGGAAGTGCAAAGGGCCGTACAGTCTGCTGCCCTAATCTCGTCATTTACGGAAGTTGATGTGTGAACCCTATCAAAGTTTGTGAAAGAAAACACATCCAAATCTCCGTTTCTGCATGCTACAGCCCAGCCTTGTTGTGACTGAGCCCTTCTAGCAGTCTCCTGCTCTAGCACTACAAATCCAGAATAGTGTGGGGAGTTGGAAGGCATTATTCAAGTGTCCTACCAATTTTGAGTCATACTGTGATTCTGGCTAAGTCCATATTGTCCTTGTATCAGCCCAACACATTATTTCTTTATTTTTATTGTTCCAGGACTCACAGCACACTTTTTCAGCCTTCATCCTTCACTTTCTTTCCAACCCTTTGTTTTTTGTGTGGCTTTACATGGAGTAATTTCTTTTTTAATCAATAAGTAGCCAACAATTATTCAATGATTGTTTTACTCCAGTAGTGCATGGGTTTCCTCAAAGAAGCTTAAACTCCACGTCAAGAAATGCTGTACAAAATCCCTCTGTGTTGGGCAAACCAGCCTTCTGGAAAAGCTGTAGGAGAAAATGATCATCTAATGTACTTGTAGATAAATCGCCACAGGGTTTGTTACTATGCCACATCTAGGAAGGAACACAAGAGTTACAGCAAGTCATGAGCATCTCTGTCCCTCTGTCTGTGGGGGACTTATGATATGGTCCTCAAGAAGAATGACTGTTCATTTGTGTAACAGTGGGAAATTGCTGTAACACAGGAATCAGTGTGAGAAAGTTCAGTGTGAGATCATATTAAAGGGGAGAAGGTATTTATTTACAAAATCTTTAAGCAAGTTGATTTTATGCACTCACACTCATTCTGCTGTAGGGTTAATTCTCTTACGCCCTGACACTCTGACACTTGTATATCCTTGATCACCAAATCATAGTCCCAGTGGCCTGGCCAGGATCCCTTGAGCTTGACACAAAGGAATGGGGATGCTGCTGCCACGCCCTCACTACAGGCCCTTGACTAGGGACAACAAAGTGTTTTCTGGACAGATCTGTCAATTCCCTTAGGAGGCATGAGCTGGTATGTGGTCATCACCTCAGAATCCTGTTTACTTTGTTCTCCATAAGTGATAGGCCAGGTTGCTGCCCATTGCCTGTTTTTCCCTGTTTTCAACACATGTGTTTTCTGGACAGGATAACAGGAAAGGCAAGGCATATCTGACACTGCAGCCTTGGTACCATCCTCCTGGGATCAGGATCCTGGTGACAGGTCATCTGTGTTGTGGCTGTTTTCAAAGTGCAGGTCTTTGGCCTTGACAAAACCAGAGCAATTCCGTAATTCTTCCGCTGGAAATGGTTTTCTGTGTTAACAAGTGTGAGTCCTTTTAACCCTCTATTGTGCTGTTCCTGCTGGTGCTTTCACACATTTTCTTTCATTCTTAATGCACATCATCCTTCGCTTCGCTGTTACAAATCTCTACAGCTGCTATAGACATTCCTGATGCCCTTTTATTAGAATTAATAATCTCTCTAAAATACCTAATTTAATGCCCCTCCCAGTCTTTGACACAGAAGAATGTTCTGTTGAAATGTAAATGAAGCTTGTAAATGTAATATATCATACTTGGTGAAAGAAACTCGAAAAATTTGGGGACACACACACACTATATCCTCTATATCTGCTGAAGCACAGACTTCTAGAAATGCTGAAATATTTCTGAAATAATGAAAACACTGAGGTGGCCAATATAAACGGCTTTAAAAATAATAAAATTATGCCTGCCAAAATAGTAATGGAAAACTGATAGTCTGTATTTCCCATGACATGCTGGAAGATTTGAACACACTGCTCCCACTGATGTCATGAAGTTACTGCTCTAAATTTACTGTTAGTAGGAGAAAATCAAACCATTCCTGGTTTCATACCTTTTTGCTTGTTCCCAGCAATGGAAGTTACAGATTATTGCTGACAGGAGGCACAATGCTGACTCTACTTTAAACCTCGAGGCTGAAGTTTGCTAGTCCTGACCAGTGCTGGGTATTAAGTCAAGTTAGCAGTCAGCGTTAGGTGTGCGGCTACATGACAGCATTAGACACTTTGAAATGTAGGATAGCACAGTGAAGTCACTGATTAGTCTTTTGCAGGTAGTCATTAAAAGCCAATGCTAATCAAGTGAAAACTGACCAGTAGGAGCTTGCATGCTCCTGGCTTTTAGTGTTGTTTTTAGCTACTCACTATTATTTGAAAGTAGAATCTTAAAACCCGTTCTTTTAGTAACCTTGTTCTTCTTTCTGTAACTTGACTAATTTGTGACACCGAGGCCAAAATGTGTTTCTCATGTCAGTGGCTTGCAACACAGATGCAGTTGAACGGGATAGCCTGAAAACTCCAGCTGCATTAAGGCGAAAACAAAATTGCAAACCCATGATACAGTACCTTAGAGAGAGAAGAACTTCATTCATCTAACAGTTTACTCTATGAGTTCTAATGCGGAGGAATGTTTTCTAGGGACAAATATTTGGACACCCAAGAGGACTGGAAATTGCAAGGCTGGATTTATTAGAGGATAAGATAAACCAAATTTTGCACAAGCTAGAACTTGCATTTTTTTCCCCGAATGCTGAGGTCTAATAAAACATTGAAGTTAAATGTGGTTAAGATGCCACAGAAGAATGCAGTAAGAGATGCCACACACTGTCCTATGTACAACCTTAATGCAGAATCCTTGTTCTCAATTTAGCATGCAAACATAGAGCCAGGGTCTGTGACTATTTTTGTAACCACACACTTTCTGTCTTTTTCAAAGAGCTTGGACTGGACTCTGGTACAGCACTCCCCACAATTGTACAGAAGTGCATGAAAACTTTTTTTAAAAATTGTTGTGGAAATTGGAGTCAGAAAAATCAGGACTATCTGTTCCTGCCTCTACTATAGAACTCCTATGCATCAATCTAATTACTCCAATCAAAGTGCTCCTAGTTTTCAAATGTCAAATATTTGCACAGGTAGTTCTGGGTAACTGAAACACTGAGGACTCCCAAGCTGCAGCTGAAGTTTGCTGTATATGTCTATATATATATCCTCAGAAAAGGTGCTGGTATTGATATCCAAGCTGGCTCATTTTCAATTAATTCTGATAAACCTGCAGCGCTATGTACATTTATATACATATAACGCATAAGTGTCTACACAATACAATTGCTTGGGTAGGAAGGGACCTTAAAAATCATCTCGCTCCAACCCTCCTGCCATGGGCAGGGACACTTTCCACTAGACCAGGTTACTCAGACCCTATCCAACCTGGCCTTGAACACTGCCAGGGATGGGACATCCACAGCTTCTCTGGGCAACCTGTTCCAGCGCCTCACCACCCTCACAGGAAAGAACTTTTTCCTAATATCTAATGTAAGCCTACTCTGTCAGTTTGCTTCCATTCCCTCTTGTCACGTCACTACATGCTCTTGTAATAAGTCCCTCTCCATCTTTCCTGTAGGCTCCCTTCAGGTGCTGAAAGGCCACAATTAGGTCACCCTGAAGCCTTCTCTTCTCTTCTCTAAGCTGAACAATCCCAATTCTCTCAATCTTTCCTTGTAGGTGATGTGTTCTATCCCTCTAATTATCTTGGTGGACTTGCTCCAACAGGTTCATGTCCTTCCCGCACTGAGGACCCCAGAGCTGGACACTGTACATGAATTTTTGTGAGCTGCAGGTTTTTCAGAATGAAGACAAACTAGTTTGGGTACCAGCAGCATTCCTGTGAAAAGCACAATCTTCCCTGTCAGTTATAAACCAATTTATTCATGATAGGGACACTGGAACTTGCCAAGTAGCTAGTAAGAAATGTTTGTGCCTTAGTGTTTTCTTCAGCCTTCAGAAGTGCTGGTTACTCTGCATGTGCTGAAGGCTTTCTCTGTCAACTGAGTATGCCCTACTGAGAAGGAAGAACACAACCTAATCAGAAAATTCATTAAATGTGTTTGCTTAGGACTCTCATGTTACAGTAAGATGCCCATGAAATGGCCACGGAGAAATAGTTTTATTCCGTGCACTTAAAGTGAAACAAGCAGTAGTTTAGAAAAGGCATTTTAATCACTGGTCCATTACACAGCAAACAGGGCAAGTATTGAATTTACTATAAAAGTATCCACCAACCGGAGAAGCAGAAAGAAAAAATATGAACTACCCCCGATCCCTCACCTCCCACAGTGTGAACAAGGTTAAGAAGCATTTGTGCAAATGGATATATTTCTGGCTTGGAGCCAACTGGGGAGAGAAAGCAATTGCTATAGATAGAATCCCAGAAGGTGTAACAGAAGTTGCAGCACGCTGCTGGAGGCTGAAGTATGTCAAGAACGAGGTTAGCAATTAGTAATTCCAGAAACTTTATTTAAGCAGAGTCTGCTCACAGGTAGCAGACTCCACAGAATTCTAAACATGGAAGCAGTTGCTGGTGTTCTTCTACTCCTTGGGACAGTAAGTATAAACATTTGTGATTTACTTAGAGAAGGACACTTCAACACACATTTAAGAGTCCTGGCCACTTGACAGCAGCAGGCTTTAAATTCCATAGATGTAGAAGCATCTTTTCCCCGTCATTAAAACCCTCACCTCTGAAGGAACATTACCAGAAGAACTGATCTTGATCAAATACGAATTTTATACATAGCATATTCCAATTTTTTTAAATCCAAAACTAAGTTTACGTTTCCAATAAGATACTATTGTATTTTTTTTGGCACAGGCACACAACAACATAATGTTCTCTATTCAGACAGTACATACATCTATCCCTTATTTTCCATGTAAAGAAATACAGGGACAAGCTTTTGGCCAATCTGCCTACAACAACAGCTACTGCTCTAATAGTTATTTTGCATTACCTGCAACTCCCTCTGTAGAGGTGTAAACCTGTGAAGCTTACAGCAGGCAAAACCTGCCATATCCCCAAACGTCAGAGTTATTTGCCCCTAATAATGGTTGACAGTTTTTAGCAATGTATAATTAGGGATGAATAAAACAACTATGACACTGGAAACCACATTTCTCAAAGCAGCAGTTTTAGTTAATTGAATCGTTATCTTTCTTACTTCTTCTTGAGCTAAGGCATCCAGTGGTTTACTATAAAATGAGCCTGTATACAAATGCCTTCAATTAGTGGTTATTTTGAGGAGAGTTTATGTTCTGCAGCAGACCAAATTAATCTTTTATCTTTTCCCTTTTGAGATAATTGCATATTCACATAATTGCATCCTCTGTGAATTACGGAAAGTGATGACTATTTGGAGGTGACAACTCTCTGTGAGGTGCACAATTACACGAGGTACAAGGAGAAATCACCAAGAAGCTTAAAGTGGCCTCTTTTTTAATATATTCTTACAAACCTTCACACAGCACTTAAAAATGTGTGAAGACATAACACATTACACATAACAAGATTCAGACACAGGCTATCATAAAGGTTTTGGAAAGACTACGACCTAACTTAATGAATAACAAATATGCCAAAAAATGCTACTACTTGTTTTAATAATAAAATACTACTTTAAAGCAGATCTTTAGGCATTTGATCTGACTGCCACCCATCTTCTTGGGAAGAATATTCTTCCAAAGATCTACAACCTGACTGTCAGGTTGCCTGCTCTTTCATCAGTGTAAGCTCCTCAGTTTCCACAATTTGGGCTGCTAGCAATCAATTCCATAATGTTTGCAAGAGTTAAAATTGTTTATTTTGTGTGCAAAGCACTGGATTAGATCTCAGCAATCTGGATTTTGTTCCTGTTTCTGTAGGTCACCCAGATGGGTAATCTGCAAGGTTACCACTCTATTCCTCAGTTTCTTCATCTGTAAAATGGGAATAATTATATTCACTAGCTTTTAAAAAACATTTCAAGACATACATGGTTAATGATTAAGCAGTGTGGATTATCCCTGATGAGTAACACACAGCTGCTAACACACTGACTTATTCACTTTCATATTAACATCTTTATTTAAACATTCGCAAAACACTCATTTTGTCAAGCAGCAACTCCAAAGAAGCTTTTATGCAGCACAAGTGTAATTAGAATAGTAGAGAAGTGATGAGACTTTGAGCTCAAGGGACTATCTGGTATTTTAAGTTCAAGTAATTGAAGTGGCAAGAAGAGTTTCCAATTCAAGTCTGCCCTCCGCTGGCTTTAGCAGAACACTGCTAATAAATTTCCGATCAATAGTGTCTTTCTGTAATGAAGTGAAGCAATTAAATTAATAGAGGTGATATATTTGTTAATTGACACCCTTAATCAGCATTTATAAAAAATTTTGTAATAGTAGTTAAATGATTTCTAATTTTTTTTTAAAAGTCCCATCTAGGCTCTCTGTCAGATTCATGTTCTTCAGGTTTTCAAAAGCCCATCAGCATATCATCCATATTAGAGTTGCTGGAAATAACATACAACAGGGAAGTAACATTCTGCATATGGCTTTAAAGAAATGTAATAGAAAAACTAAGAAAAATATTTTGCTTGATACAATTAATAACTCTAGTCATTAATAGATAGTGCTGTATGTATTAGTCAAGTACTAATGCCCTAAGAGAGACCAGGATCTGTCTAGTCTAGTACTCTGTCACTAGAAGCAGCCTGTCTCCTTAAAATATGAGAGGAAAAAAGAAGACCCTTTTTTACTGTGTTTATTTTAGAAAGAATTTTCCATCACAAATACCACACATAAATAACTCATCTCTTAACTCAGGACGACTCATTTTCCTTTCTATTTTTAAAGTAGGAAGGTAATAGGGGTGTAGGGAACTATCTTATTTATACTTACACAGATTCATCTAGAGTGATTTCAATGCCAAGGTGACATTGGTGTCTGAAATATAAAATCTGTATGATTATGTGCTGGCTGATGTGATCAAGCTGAAAAGCCTCTGGTTCATATATCTTGTCATCTTCATGCTTTCTTACACATAACAACATTTAATCTCTTGTGACTGCTACCTAAATCTAAAATAAAGGAGTACAATATTGTTTCTTCAGGTGTGTACTTAATACACACGTGAAGAAAAGGGAAAAAATAAAAGTATTACAGAAATGCCATTTTATTTGGACCATTTAAATGCTTGGAAATCAGGGTCAGATTCACACAGCTTGTGCCAAATGTGCCTAAACAGACTTTATAAAGCAGAACATAAGGAACTTTCACAAGTTCCCTGAATGTCCTCTGCATCTGCTAAAATTCTTGCTTAAACGGTTCTCATTCAAAAGTAAAACCTTTAGAAGTCCATTAACATTTCACAAGAAGCAGCAAAAGGCACACAACAAATCTGCCATTACAGGTTTGGGGCAGGTTTTTTTGTTTGTTGATTTTTTTCCCTCTAGGCAGGAAGCTAAGGAAAAAACTAATGAAATCTCATTAATCACTCTAGTACCTACTGCTACAAATCACCCTCTTAAACTAGACTCCAAAAAACCCAGCATCTAAAATGACTAAAATGCAGTTGTTCTGCACTTCCAGAAGATTAAAGTTCGAGATTTTTAATAATCCTAACTGAAAAGCAGCGGCATTGATTGAAACACTGATAGGTATTTCTCTGAAAGGTGATTTGTTTTCTGTGCAATAGTGGAAAGAGTCTTAGATGAACTTATAGGCATGTCAATCAGGCTGTCAATATATAGAGAAGACACACTTGCGTGTCTACTTGACAACGTTTTGAAAGAGGTAAAATCTAAAAACGTTTGTCTGGGCTAAATATGGCATACGACTACACTAAAACAGACAAAGTATGGACAGAAATTATGTATGAAAGGCAAAAGGGAAGCATTTTAAGAGACTAAATTTTATTTTAATAGAATAGTAAAAACTTCATTAACCATGAGCTGCGCTTCATTTAATCTTGATAGCACCAGATGAGACTTGGAAAGGAAGAAAAGAGCTTTCCTTGGTCGCCTTCTGGTATCTAGGAAAGGCCTTAATTACTCCTCATTATAATACTAAATTACTAACCTTCCATGTACCAAAGATCTCAAAGAATTTTCAGTGAAATCTGAACTCCTGAAATGCAAAAGCTAAAGACAGACATAAAAGTTGACACTTTTGTCCATATTGGATGAATTTCCAAATTCTGAAAGGCAGCTCTTGCTGGAGTGTCCAGGCAGCACACCCGGACGGGGCTTGGCCAGAGGAGTGAACTGCTCCTCACCTTGCTGGTCACAGTTAGGCTGGGCTGAATTGGGAATATGACAAAAGGTTTGTCCTTAAGTTTCTGAAGTCAATTCACTCAAAGTGAACAATGAAGATAAATTAATATCTATGTTCAGTTTAACTTAATAATTAGTTCAACATTTAGATATACTACGAATTATTCAGTATGACACATTTGCTTTGTTGACTGGGCAATCTTACTCTGAAAGATCTGAAAATACATGTATTTTTACCTTTCCTTTTATGCTCTGGATTCTAATTTGTATTACAAGTTGTTAAAAACTATTATAATGACAACACTAAAACCTAGACCGTGCTATGCCTTAAATTCTTTTGAAATTAAAGCTATACTAAATTAAACTTTAATTTATACTTTGAAAAAAAGATCTTCATTTCAACAAACACCCTTCTTGTTTTGGAAGTTGCAACAAAAAAAGATACTTAGGGATATACACAGTAACTGAAATTACATATAATTTGTTTTACTGGGACTTAAGACAAAACCCAGAACAAACTGGCAAAAAACCCACACAGACCTGTTTCAGATACACCTGGCATATTTCAACTCAGAGGTTCTTCTTTATGCTTTACTACATGTTTTCTTAGTTTATAACCAGAGTTAATTAGTAGCTTGTTGTATATCTTTATCTTGCAAAATCTGAGTGCACCCAAAAGCACTATTGTAAATCACTGAAGAGAGTACTGTGCATCAATCAGTTATATTTTCAAATATCTCACCGTCAGAAAAAATTGTTTCAGCAGCATGTTTATTTTTTGCAGTTGGATGATAAGAAAGACTATTACAACACTCATTGAAGAGAGAAAGCAGAATATGACTTACAGTTACAATTATTATTTTTCAAATGCTGCAATTCTGAGTTCTGTATCAGAGAGAAATACTTCATTTTCACATGCGAAGCTGTCAACTGATTGCAAAGACTTACATTATCAGTTTCATGGTTGTTTGACCACAATACAATTTACTAAGGTCACAATTGGTATAAAAGCAAGTATACAAGCAAAGACTTTTGAAAATCAAAATATATTGTTTTCCTCAGCTTGTTTAAATCATGGTAAAATTTTGCCTAAAATAAGCATCTTTTAAGTAATTTAAAATCTTTATAGATGTGTGCTGTTAAAATGACATATTCTTCAGCAAGAAAAATCTATTTGAGATCTGCTGACAAAGAAAAGGTTTACATTAAAATATCTTTAAAGGAAAATCCTCCCAGAGTTACCAAAACCTTTGCTGCTCAGTGCTAAAAAAAGAGCTTAATTTAAAAACAATGAATGAGTAAGTATGGGTATTAGTTTTGGCCTCAGAAAATCCTTTTATCCATCAGATTTTTGCGTATCACTGAAAGTATGTAAGGAATCAGATTATTGTTTTCATCCTTGGCCAAGTACTGCAATCATAAAAACATGCATTGAAGAACTGTTGTGTTTTTAGAAAAACTATCTATGGTAAGAGGTAGCAGTATCTCTAAGTGTAACACTTAATTTTCATCATTAAGTAAAGATGGGGAGAATGGGAAAATCATGCTTCAAACAACACTACAGTTGTGAAGCAGGTAATATTCAATTTTTCAGCACATCAACAGTTCTTCTCAGAGGTCTCTAAAAGCATTTGATGAGGTTCTTTCAATGCTGTCTCACCTCAGACTGCTGTTTCTCCTTCCCTGGCCTCAGAAGCTGTAATGAAAAATAATGAATTATAACTCCGTGTTACCACTCAGTTTTGGTTTCTTTTTAAATAAATAAATTGTAGAGTTACTGTATTGAATATACAAAATGACTACACTTTGCTGTTTGTTCCTGCCACTCTGATCACTCTACTAATTTTCTAGACAGGCATGTGGTTTCACCCCAGCCAGCAGCCAAGCCCCACGCAGCCGCCTGCTCGCTACGCCCCACGCACACTGGGATCGGGGAGACAATCGGAAAGGTAAAAGCCAGAAACTCGTGGGCTGAGACAAAGACAGTTTAATAGGGAAAGCAAAAGCTGCGCACACGAGCAAAGCAAAACAAGGAATTAATTCACTGCTGCCCATGGGCAGGCAGGTGTTCAGCCATCCCCGGGAGAGCACGGCCCCATCATGCCTAACACGTACTTGGGAAGACAAACACCATCACCCCAAATGTCCCTCCTTCCTCCTTCTTCCCCCCACGTTACACACTGAGCATGATGTCATATGGTCTGGAATATCCCTTTGGTCNATCCCTTTGGTCAGTTGGGGTCACCTGTCCTGGCTGTGTCTCCTCCCAGCCTCTCATGCATCCCCAGCCTCCTCACCAGTGTCACAGTACGAAAAGCAGAAAAGGCCTTGGCTCTGTGTAAGCCCTGCTCAGCAATAACAAAAACATCTCTCTATTATCAACCCTGTGTTCAGCACAAATCCAAAGCACAGCCCCATAGCAGCCACTGTGAAGAAAACTAACTCTATCCCAGCTGAAACCAGCACAGCATCTGGCAGTATCACTTTTCTTGGAAATATCCCATATCAGACAGTGACCAGAGTATATCCAACAAGTATCATACAGAAATTCATATGAAGAAGATTCTAATTTGGACAGAAATTTTTTATATGCAATACTGCTCTGCATTCCAAGCATGTTTTGAAACAATGCTAAATGCAAGAACTCAAATATACTCATCCCCAAGTAATCTAGGTCTCAATAATATTCAGGACACATTTTAGAATTCTGGTTATTTCGCACATGACCAAATTGGACAGCCTAAGTATTTTTTATTTTGACCGTAGTACTTTCCATTTCTCTTTGTCTCTGTCTTTTCTTGTCTTTGTGAAATGAAAAGGAACATTTACCAGATCAGTGGTACTGCAGAGGAGCAGGGATTTATTAGACTAAATGAATAGGAATACTAAAATGGAATGGAAGGAACATCATTATTAGGGCACAATAAAAATAGGAAGTTTAGTTGTAGCAGTGAAGTGAAATAGAATGTCTAGTCATAATATACTACTTTTATTGACATAATAAAGATTCAGCCTGCAGTGGAAATCTGTTGAAGAGCTCTTCCTTATGTTCTTGTGCTATTTATACTGATTTATGGTATAATCCTAAAGTATGAAACATCCACCATAGCATCTTTGAAATCTAAGTTCCTCCTAAACAGGGTCAAACTCAAACTTTGTTCCCAAGCAGGTGAATTTAATGCAGCTTCTTGTAAGAAAATTGAAGGGCAAATCTCAAAAGTGAGATTGCTAAGTGCAAAATGGAGGCCTGCAGAGATTTCCTACGTAGTTTACAGTGATTTTTCACAGACTTCAATGTGTCACTGCACTTTGTCTCCTTCATCAGCCTCTGAGTTGCATGTTCTGTTGCATGGCTTTACTTAGTGGTTTGCTGAGATAAAGCTTTAAAGGTCTGGAATTCTTTAACCTGAAAGGTACCCTTTGCACTCAAAAAGACAAGTTAAAGCCATCTGACCAAGGGACATTATTTCCCTGAAACTGATACTTCAGTGATTCAGTCATGTCTGTAAGAATCTCAATTCTCTCATTTACCCATAAAAATGGAAATATTCGGCCATTTTATGATGAGCATTAGTGATATTAATTTGCTGTGAAAACACTTGTGGAATTACTACTAATCGAGTTAATAAAACAGTAGGGATTCACACTCTTGTTGTTCCAGTTGAAACTTCTGCAATTTTGTGTCTGATTTTATTGTTACTGCTGATCACATGAAGCTGTAAGGCAAAAGAAATTCAAAGAGATTTATTTTTTTGCAACAAAAGACTTTCAACCTCTATGGCATCTCTAATTTTCTTTTGTCACTCCAGCAACTGGGCCTCTTGTTCTTCTTACTTAATGGATACACCATTCCAAGTGGTTTTGTTCTTCATTATCAGCCATAAGAAAAAAATAAAATGAAATCAAAATCTTGCATGGAAGTATTACCACGATAAATTACAAACATTAATATTCACAGCACACCCATAAAATCCTACTTCTGTCTTCTCCAGGCAGAGTCTCCTCCATCTTACAGTACCCATTTCTTTGGGTATTAGGTTTCATGCCCCATCACAGGCATATTTGATTTTAGGGGCTAATTTTCAATATTGAGACTATGTGACTAATGCTGTCCCATGAACTTGCAGGAAGGATGACTGTAGCTCTCCTTCCCGCTTTGTCTGAGTCAGATCACCAAAGGTCTGAGCTCTTAGACTCTCTAACATCCTAGGTGACACAGGAGCCAAATAAAGGTATGGAAAACTTCTGGAGTCAGTACAACCATTTACTGGTTTTTGTTTTGTTGTGGAGGTGGTGTGGTTTTGTTCGTTGGTTGGCTAGTTGGGGTCTTTTAGTGCAAATATGATATGCTGGACAGTATAAGACTATGGATGTGTGTTATGATGAAGTAAATGCTCTTCTCCAGTCATTTTTCTTAGTTCACAGATACCCTTTCACAGCTTCAGTATGTAAGACTATGTAAATCTATGTAAATCTGTAACTATACAGAATCAACACTGGTTTATTTGCACACCAAACACACACCCTTGTGCTCTTCTAACACTGATTCTGTTTGTGAGAAAACTGGCAGAGAAATATTAACTTTCTTGCTATTAATTTCCTGGCTTCTGTAGTTAAATCAATGAAATAACCCACAAGCTTTTAGTCAAACATTCAAATTGGCAGACATGAGAAATGAAGGCTAACATGTTTCTGTGCTCTGAAAATTACTTGACTCAATACGTGACGGGAAGAAGAGAAAGATCTGGTACATGTGGCACACTTTGGTGAGCATCCGTTCTCAAGAATACCCACAGTAACATTATATGCACTGTGTCACACGTGATGCTGTTGAACCAATTCTCAAAGGAGACAGAGCTGTTCAACCCTTCAGAGCAGGTGATTTGTACATTCGACCTGAATCCCACTTGCACTAAAATTACAGGAAGGAAAAACACCTTTTGAATTTAATTCCACTACAGTGAGTCATATTTTATTGCAATATTTTGTAAGAGATTATTAACAAGCTGTGCGCTGTAATGAACAGTTGGTTTTGTATGTTTAGAAAGAATGAGCTGTAACAGCAACCACGGTGTGAAAGCAGATCTTACTTGGCCTAATCTACAAAGGAAAACCAATTTAATACAAACTGCTGAAAAATAGGTTCCTGCAAGTCAAAAAAACAGGTTTAATGGTTTGAGTTCTCTTTTGAGTATGACAAGCCATTACTGATTAATGAATGTGCCTCTTGCACTACACTGGTTCAGAAGAAGAGTAAATTTGTAATTTTGATTATTTGTACAATTCTACTTATGTGTACTAATTTGAAGATTTGACAACAGTGATATACCAAAAAAACTGAAATTCAACACAAACTTATGGATAGAAAGACTTGTTCTCTCAATTTTCAGTTAGAATTCCCGGAATTTCCCCCCCAATGGCATATTCTTTCGGGAAAGGTGTAGGCTCATAGTCCTATGAACTTCATAGTGATGTGCATGATGAATACAGACAGCACTGGTGCCTAACCTTTCCTTAGGGATAAGCTATTCAGTTTATAAAGGAAGCACTCACAAACTCTATGCCTCTACTTTACTTGTCAGATACCATTAAATGTGTGTCAGTCATATGACTAGAAATACTGGTGCATCCCGCGTTTAATGTGTATGGAAACACAAGGCACTTGGACTGGTGTACAACAGTAAAGGCTGTGCATTCTGTAACGACTGCACGTTTGTGCCACGACATCACCAAAACATTCTTTCATCCCCCACACTTTATTCACAGACCGTGGCAAAAGCAAGCTGTGGGCCTCATGTTGCCTGAAGTTTGCTACCTGCCCGTACCTGGAGAGCAAGTGGTGAGCTAAAAGCTCCTATTTTTATCATCCTGGAATGGCAGCACAGGCATCCACACACTGGAAGATGAAATGGGATATCTGCGTAAGTGACATTTATTATATCCCTGGATCCTTTCTTGTCTCTAAAAAGCACTGACCTGCTGTTTTTCTTAATGTGACAACTGCCGTGGGCAAACCAATAGATAACATATATGCAGAACTCTGCTCTAGGTAACAGACATGATGGTGTTAACTGCTGCAGCTGCATTAGTAATAGCAGGAACCTGAAGACCTGCATCTGGCTTGGATCTGGCGTTACAGCAAAGGTATGAGGCTACCTGAGAAAGAATGAAAACACGGTAAAGACGTGACATAACTGGTTGAGTCAATGGTATGGACACTATGCGGCAAGGTTTAAGTTGTATCAAACAAACAGTAGCCTGGTGGTTAGGGCACTGCAAGGACAGAGACCACTCATTTATTAGTTAAAAAAGAAAGTGCCTCAGTGGTTATCTGGGCTCTGAGGTTTGTAAGGATAACAAGCTCCAAGAGCTGTACTGACAGTTTTTAGGTATCAGGTCTCTCCCCATATTTCTAGTCAAGTTTTCACTCCCCGAACTCCATGTTTCCATGGACTGAATACATCACACAGCCTGGTATCAAAGATCACAAAATCACAGAATATTCTGAGTTGAAAGGGACCCACTGAAATCCAACTCCTGGCCCTGCACAGGGCATGCCAAGAGTCACACCATGTACCTGAGAGCGTTGTCCAAACGCTTCTTGAACTTTGTCGGGCTTGGTGCTGTGACCACTTCCCTGGGGAACCTGTTCGAGTGCCCAACCACCCCCTGGGTGAAGAACCACTTTCTGATATCCAGCCTAAACCTTCCTTGACACAGCCTCATGGAGAGGCATTTCCAGTTTCCTCCAGGAGCACTTTTTCTTATCACTCCATCTCTACCCTTCACTTACCAAAGGCACTTCCTACCCTCCGGAGGCGGCGTGCGAGCAACACCTCGAGAGCTCCGGGGAGGAACAGCACAAGAGTGCGGCAGGACCCAGGGCGGGCGAGGAAGACCCGCGGCGTTTGTGGCCCCCGCGCCCCCTCCCAGCCAGGCCGCGCGGCCCGGCTGGGCCGATCCCGATCCCACTGCCGACCCCTCAGCCCGCGGCGCTGGCAGGCAGGCGGGACAAGCCCGCCGGAGTCGCGGCGGGCAGACCGCACCCGGAGGGCACAAGGCAGCCCGCGGCCGCCATTTCCTCGCCCGCCCGAGGCCACGGCCGGCCCCGGTCCCCGCCCCGCGGCCCTGCGATGGGTCCCGCCCAGCGCACGGCACTGTTACGAGAGCGGCTGCGCTCCTCCTCCTTCTCCTCCTC
>VWPU01000960.1:0-76997 GCA_013398955.1 Callaeas wilsoni
GTTTACCTAAATTAAGCTTTAATAAATATAATCCTTATATGTTAATATACTTACACCACTTGCACTGACCTATTTTATCATTAAACTATAGTGGCAATTTCATGGGGAGAATAGAAAGGCAGCATGAAATGACAAATTAAGCCTAAAGAGCAAAGAAATCTTGTTTTCATATTTTTCCATTCTGTTGTTGGTTTTGTGCTAGTAATTTCTCTTTTACATATATGTTTGTTTTTTAACAGTTTTATACAAGCTTTGCTTGTGATCTTCTCTGTCTTTTTGTACTTGTTTTCCTACAAAGAACACCTGGTGTGTCTTGTTTTGGCAATGGCCCTTGGCTGGGCCAATATGCTCTATTTCACCAGAGGTTTCCAGTCCATGGGCATTTACAGTGTGATGATTCAAAAGGCAAGTTTTTCTTTTGTTTTACCTGTCTGATGATACTCCCTTGTTCTACAATCCAAACAAAGTACATTCAGCAATTGTATGTATTTTATAGTTCATTTTGAAGTGTCTTATTTCCAGTTTTTATGTATTATTTCAGCAGAACACACTATTTGTTCTTCAAGAGCAGAAACTAGCTTATATCTTAATATTGACATTTTTATTACATTAAATATGTGAGCAGCTTGTGGATTTTTCCAGCTAATGTAGTTCTGCCATTTAATTGCATCATCATCTGTAATGTCTGTATTGTACAGAATTAGTCACTCTCAGAGAACAAACCAGGCTTGAGATAAAAAATTCAGACCTTTGGGTTTGTTCACTCAATGAAAGCAGCCTGATGCTTTAGTGTGTGCCTCACCTGTACCCCTGCAGAATTCATAAGCACAAAACTAGTTCTGAATTTTAATTTCTGTCAACTGTTTTCATTCCATTTTCAGGTCATCCTGCAAGATGTGATAAAGTTTTTGGTTGTGTATATCGTGTTTTTGCTGGGATTTGGCGTAGGTAAATATTACTGGAGAAAAGCACTGGTGCTGTGTGTGAGTAAAGATTTTAGCATTATTATGAATAAGAACCCTATTTTCATGATGAGAGCTCATGTTGGGGTTTCCTCTGGATATTAAGTTTAGATGTGAACAGATGAGTTATTATAGACCAGGCTTGGTCTCAGACACCTGGAATTTCATGTGGACATGGGCTCTTTCTGCATCCTGGAACTGTCATCTGGCTGCTCTGTGTGGCTGGGCAGCTCTGGCTCTCCCAAGCACTTTGAATTCTTTGGGATGAAATGCCCAGTATTCCCAAATAACGACCGTGACTGGAATTTCCTTGTGCTTCCTTCGCAGCTCTCGCTGCCCTGATCGAGACGTGCCAGGAGGGTGGGGAATGCCATTCCAACAGCAGCCTGGGACCTGTCCTGATGGATCTTTTCAAGCTCACCCTAGGACTGGGTGACCTGGAGATCCAGCAAAACTCCAAGTACCCCGTCCTGTTTCTCCTGCTCCTCATAACTTTCGTTGTGCTGACTTTTGTTCTTCTCCTGAACATGCTGATTGCGTTAATGGGAGAAACAGTGGAGGACATTTCTAAGGAGAGCGAGCACATCTGGAAACTCCAGGTTTGTTTGGGAGTTTGCTTGGTGGAGTACAGGTGCTTGGGCTAAAACCCTCACACTGACAGAACAGGTTAAGTGTTAAAGACAACCCCCGCTTGTGTTTGTGTGTGAATAATTGTAATCACACAGAAATAAGTCGTTCCAGTGTTAGAGAATTGTGATAACTCTGGAATTAACAATCCTGAAGGTGATATCATGGCTTGGATTTCCAACCTGTGCTCTGTCCCATCATGACTTTCATTCTCCTGGATATGTCACAGGGTGATGTGTATCACTATTTTTCCAGGAATCTGTGAATCCCTATTTGCACAAATTGTCAGTTGTCTGCTCGTGTTGGCTCTGGGTAGAGGCTTGACCTGTTACAAACTGCAAACTGTGCTTGCTGTGAAATCAGGCCATGGTTAACCACACTCACGTTACTATTTACTGTCAATAGAGAGCCAGGACTATTCTGGAGTTTGAAAAATTCCTACCAAAATGCCTGAGGAAAAAATTCCAGCTGGGAGAACGGTGTAAAGTGGCTGAAAATGACACCAGGGTGTGTTTAAGGTAAAGCAAAGCTGGAATAATGCATTATCAATTCTGCTCTCTTTATGCTGCTTGTAGGTTATTTCTCCCCAAAACCCTCTTTAAAATATTTGTTATCTCTACAAATTATGCTAGATGCACAAAAACATAATTTGGTTTCTTTTTCCGTTGTAACCAATTGTTTAAATAGGGAAAATATATACATTTTTATGCGGACAATTTTTTTGTTAACAAAGCGGATTTTCATCTTCATATGTTTTTACTGTGGAAGCATCAAATCTGCTTGCAGTAAATGTCACTTTATCATAATCTCCTTTGAATGTCAGCTTAAAAGCAATCACAGTTAAGTTGATTGGTAATTGATGATTAGCATATTAAAGAACTGTGCTGTTTAATGAAAAATGCTTAAATATTTCAAGACTGTACTAACAATGTGTGAAATTATGAAGTAGTCTTGGTATTATTCTCACCTTGATGTAGTGCCTAACACTGCAAAAGACATTCAGGCTTTTAGTCCCAGCAAAGCAGGTGGTAAAGTGTGACACAGGGGGAAGATCAGTGATGCAGCTGGAGGATAATGCATGGTGATAACACAATTTATGTACAATGTAAACAGGATTAATGAAGTGAAATGGACCGAGTGGAAAACCCATGTCTCATTTATTAATGAAGATCCAGGGCCGACAGGTACTGTGGAATTTTATCTGCAGAATCTTTTCTTCTTAGAAATGCTTTTTGATACAGTTTTGTACCTTTAAAAAGATAAACTCTTATGTTAATCTGCACATTATTGCTAGAGAAACTAATGGTAAACATGGCAGTGGTGTTAAATTACTTCTAAAGGCTTAGAGAGAGGGTTGGTGACAAACAAGTTTTGTAATATATATATTGGATGACATAAATGTCGGCCAGGAAATCCAAGACATCCATCTGCTGCCAGGGCAGGAGTGGCCTGGAGAAATGAGCTCCCTCTGGGGCGAAAAATTTCTGTAGAAGATATGGTAGCAAACTGAGAGCTTGCTGTTTAAATAAATACATGTTTTTAACAACAACAAAAAAAGTGCAAAATTCTGATCTTGCCTGTACAGTTTCTACCATATCCTGTTTTGTTTACAATGCATTTTTTTGCAGATCCAAGCAAAATTCAAGACAATTCAAGAACTAATAGCAAAAACACCCTGAATACGTTTGAAGAAATGGATGATTTGCCTGAAACCTCTGTTTAGTTGTGCTGTGCTTGACATGTGGCTCTTCTGAAGGTTGAAAGCATCAGCAGTGGATGCTGAAAGCTTTGTGGCTGTTTTGGACAGCTGTAGCCAGCTGGAACACAAACTTTCAGTGACACAGTCTGATGGCTTGAACCCATTTATTCTGAGCAGCTGAGCTGAAATAAATGGGACTGTTTCACTGGGTCAGTTCTGAGCCTCTCAAATAGTCGTTGTCCAAGTTTGCCTGATGCTCCTCAAACTTGGCTCGAGATGTTGAACTGGATAAAAAAGGTCAAATGTGAGATATTTCTTCCTTTCGTGGAAAATTAAGGTCATCGTGATCCTAATCTGCTGGTTTTTGGAATTTCTAACTCATGAGAAAATCATTTTGTACACTGAAAAAAAAAAAGTTCTTGTCGTGGAGAAAAGCAAAGCATTTCAGTTCTGAAGATGACTAAATGAAGTATGTTATTTTGAAATAACGAGGTTCTGGGTACGTGTGCAGCTTCTGCAGCGACTGTCAGTGTTACTGGAGGCTGGTCCCACAAGCTGGAAAAAGCCTCCTCAGGTCCCAGTGGCTTTGCCTGCCCTCCTTTCCTCTGTGCAGCCCCCAGGGTGTAATGGGAGCTCACTGCTCTTTATTTATTACTGTGTCTCTGCCTCCCCATAGAATAACAGGGCAGAAATAGAATTCCTGATGTGGAGGATATTTGCTCCAGTCACATCTTTACTTCTCTTCCTTGGCTTTTCCATGCTCCTACATAAGAAGTTACCACACTGGAAGTTCTTCTGAATTCATTTTTGCATTCAACCACTTCAGGAAAATAAGAAGTCAGTATTTCTTCCCAAGATGAACAAAATTAGTTCAATGCAATGCAATTCCAGACCTTATTTTTCATTCAGAGGACTCTGTAATGCATTTCTGTAGCTCTTATTTCACTACCTGTGATGACCTGGTAAAATGAATTATATTTTTAGTTTTCTATTTTATGCGTGTATATGTAAGGAGAAACATTTGTTCTGTGTACTTTTAAATTTAAATTACCATGTGTCCTCAGTGTCATGGCTTTTCATCAGAATTATTCATGTGGTGCCTGTTTTAAAGGTGCTATTTTAGGTAAGACTCGGGGGAACTCAGTTCTGTGTTTGAATGGTAATAAGAATTGCATTGGATTTTGCAGCTGTGGGCAAAATGATCCAAAAGACTTTCTTAAGACAGAAGAGAGCGTGAGGGAAGCCTGCGGTGGGAAGGATAAAGCAAAGATCTTTACAGGGCTGGCGAACGTGGGTGCTGCGTCCTGAGCTTCCAGCCCTGGCCTGCATGGACGGGATCCAAAGGAAACTTCGGATGTGTTCCGGCAGGGCACAGGGATTTGAGGGGAAGGACGTTTGTGTACCCACACACCATGCAGTGCCCCAGCACTGTTTGGCGTTCTCAGTAGGAGACGCGAGGACGAGAAGACAGAAATTCCCGTGGTCTCGGAGTGTTCCGTCTTTGCCGGGTAATTTTGCACCGAAGCTGCCGAGGAAGGACGTTGCCTTAGGCCTGCACGGGTCTGCTCGGGTTCTCTCAGTGCCAGTTTTTGTACAAAGGGAAAATACCTCTTCACACACACTCAGGAGCCGGGCTGAGCCGTGAGGCTGCGGGTGCTGGGACCTCGCCGAGACCTCTGCGCTGTGACACAGGGAAGGCACAAAAAGCCCTAAAGGAACGTGCTGTGCCATTGTCCAGCTGCAAAACTTGGCTGGATGAACTCAGGGACAAGCTGGGGGTCGTTTCTAGAAGCTCTCACCGGGGAAACGCCCTCCTTGCGTGGCCACAGAGCTTGGCCACCTCACGTGAACCACCTGCTGTCACCAAGGACACCCTGAATAATGACCAGAGCAGGTAATTCTGTGCTTTTTATACCACGTCTATTTAAATTAAGGAAATAAAACTTGTCGTTCAATGAACGTTGTCCTGTGTGGTTTTATTTTATTGCCATAGGAGTTAGACGAAGGCAAGGAAAAAATACTTTAAATTTAGTAGTAAATGAGGACAACGTCACTTTTCAGAACCACCTGCTGTCTCCAGGCTCTTACCAAGGACACCCTGAATAATGACCAGAGCAGGTAATTCTGTGCTTTTTATACCACGTCTATTTAAATTAAGGAAATAAAACTTGTCGTTCAATGAACGTTGTCCTGTGTGGTTTTATTTTATTGCCATAGGAGTTAGACGAAGGCAAGGAAAAAACACTTTAAATGAGGACAACATCACTTTTCAAAGGTAGAACATGAGAGTTATCTGGACAATTAATCTTTCAGTAAATAATTAATGTATCCTTATGCAAAGCTCTTAATGTTTATCACCAAATTGTCAAATATATTGAAAACAACTTTAGAAAATTAATTAAACCCTCATTTTTTTTCTCTTTTTAAGATATTATGACAGACTTTGTCTCTACAGATACAGAACAAGTCTCCCCATAAGGAATTCTTCTCAATTTCCATTCTGGAATACTCAGGTATGGTTTGTGCACTGCTCTTCATCAAAACCAGAGTAACTGCCTAAATCTTGCCTTAAATCAGAAACAGCTTGAATTAATTGTGAAATACACTAAAATAAAATGTAGAGCTTTTTAAGAGGGTATTTCTCTGAAATCCTGTTTTTAGCTTGTTTTTATCTTTGTAAGTATAAAAACAAAATAGACCCCAAGGCTTCCACTCCAGCACAGTGAGGGTCAGTCACATATGCAGATAATATCATTTATTATACACATCCTCCCCCTATTTCTCTCTGCCCAGCATTTCCTTTGTCTCACATTTTATGTGTTTACCTGAGGAATTAATTTGAAGGATCAACCCATTGTAAAAAGTGTTGGTTATTGAGGTTTGGGGTTATGAAGTAGAAAAGCTGTGGTTTCTGTATATAATGTAGCACTGTGGATGAGCTTCTTCATAAAAACTTTATAAAAATATTTATAAATTCTTTGCTTCTACAGGAGTCTATTAGAACAATAAGCAGAGTCATAATCAGCATTACGACAAAAAGTCTCAAAGTGCTCAGCAAGGTTAATTAAATTACAATTTAAAATTAGATTCTGCATTTATTTATCCCACTAATTACTACTGAATGACCCTGGACTTCACAAAGAAACCCATTTTTTGTATGAAAAATCTGTAACAAGCTCTTAAGAAGTGCTCTGGTTTGAGACTGATGACCTGAGGTGTTTTGCAGTGAGTTTGATTTTCTCTGTTTTTACAAAAGCTTGTTTCTTTTCATAATATGCAGCTTCATTAATAAATGTTGGATAGACTGTACAGTTCCCCTCATAAGGAATTACTTCTCCATCCATAGTCAAAAATAGAGGATCACCATTCTTCAGTGGCTGCCAGTCTTGATCCTTAGAAAAAGAAAATAAATAGAATATATTTACTTTCAAGTTTTTGTATATTTTATGTGATTCCTGAGTTAATGCTAATTATGCTTATTTCTGAATGGCAAAAGCTTTTAAAATAATTCTATTTAATCTTAATACATAGTTTTGTGTGTCTGGCCCTCATTTTCTGAATTCACTGGTCAAGTGAACTAGAAAGAAACTGCAGATGCAATTGATTGAAAACAGACATTCATATCAGAATTAAAAATTAGGTTTATATTTTAAAATATAAGCTATCCTATTGTCTTTGTAGTGATTTTAGATTCAGTGATTCCCAAGACAGTTCCTGAAATAATGAATGTATGAGCTTATGGAGATTTCTTAACCCTAGGGGAGGTCTGAAGTATTCAATAAAACCCATTGGCAATATTGGGATTTTAAATATTTATTACTAAAATATACAACAATGTAGCAGAAGCAACACAGGCGTAAGTAGAAAATGTCACAAATGGAAACTATTCTAGAATTTACCTGTAGTTTAGGATGAATTATAGCAATAATTTCACCATTCTCGTTCCTGGGATAATCTACTTTCTCCATTATTTTAAAAACCTCGATTGTGCATGGTGGAAATTCCTTGCCTAGAAAGAATAAATGTAATTTAATGTCAAGATGAAAAACTGCTTGTTAAAAAGAACATTGCATTATTTATTCTCTGTAAAATGGCTCAAATCATCAGGTTGTCCCTCAAAGCCAAGCTGCAGAAAGATGGTCCAGCCATATATTGGGGCATATGAAGCCCAGGCCTAAATTTGCTACTGAAATGCTCCTTTTCACTTAAAAATACCTATTTTGTAGAGGAGGAAATCAATGAAAGATCTGTTTGCTAGTGTTGCACAGCACGGAGTGGTACCAGTGGTATTTAATCTTTACTATTCCAGCACAAGAATGGAAATTCTGACATGCACAGCTGCATTATTTTCCTTCTATTTAAAAAAAACCACCAGCAAAACTCACTGACAAAATACATTCTGAAATAATTAAAAATATTTATTTTGTCAGAGTGTGTTTTAGGTAGTGCGCAGATCTGACTTTAATTTTTTAATTCTCCCCCCCACCTTTTACCCATTTAACTGTAAAATGTTATAGCCCAACCCATTTTTAAAAATATCCTCCTGGAATAGTCCACTGACATGACACAGGAGGCTGTAACCTCTCATTACCTTCATTAAAAACTTGCACAAAATCAAGGCCGTGTTTGACAATCTTCCTCATTTTGTCCAAAACATCAGCTCTAGCAACACCTTGTGGCTGGGGCCCCACCTCGACACCTGTTTGGAGACAGGGAGATCATTAATGTCACTTCATGTCACCATCACACATCGCATGCTTACACTGCACAGCAAAAATAAATGTCTGATGGGTCAGTATTTAATGTTTAAGAGTGATTGTAAGGCACAGAGTTATGTGGGTTTTTAAGGCAAGCAAGGTTTTGCAGAAAATATTTATAATATATGAGGGAAAAGTGGGTTAATTGAGTTAAAGGATTTCCATCTGGCTTCTGTATTATGTAAGCCAGAATTCTGTGTAAATCAGAGCTCTTCAAAAGAATGGATAATCATGTACATTCATTTTGGTAAATATATTGTCAAACAAACAGCTCCTGGTGAGCAGAGCACTCTGCATAAGGCAGTGACCACATCTGAAAACAGCCATATTTTAAAATCATTGACGGTGGGGTTGAAAGAGCCTTTAGGTTTGATATTTACCAACAGGATGTTTTGCCACAGATCGAGTTGTTGCATATTTCAGGCTGGGATGTTCAATCAGCAGAACAGGACAAGGTTCTGGAGCCAAAGCGTTCTGTGGAGATGGTTTAAAAACGCCTTTGTTATGCAAATGGTTTTAAATGTTGTGCCACAAAAGATTACTGATGCAGAAGTGATTTACACAATGTCTTCAATATGTTGCCTTTATTTCAGGGCCCTCAAGGAAGTAGGACATCTTTAGAAAACGCACAAAGCTGTGTTTGTTGGTGTCTGTTCCATTAACTGATGCCAGGCAGCTCCGCTGAACCAGAACTGAGCACAGTTCTAGTCTTGAACTGCCAGCACAGAAAAAAACCTCCTCAGCACGGTTCAAAAACTGGGAACTGAAATACCAAAAAGCAGATTTCAACTATTTTATTTGTGGTTAGACTCCAGTTCTCTTATGGGGACACAGATTGTGAATTAAGCCTCATTTTAATCTTCTTTATTGGCATTTTTGCTGCTTGAGGCTTTTTTCTTGATGACTGCCTACCGTTACTCTTCATATAACTTTAGTCATAAGCTTTCTAGATCTTCAAATGTTTTTATAAGCATTTAAAAAGAATACACGGGATAAGGAAAAAAAGTGTTTAAGAAGACTTTGTTTCTAAGGGGAGGGAAAAAAAAATTCAAATTCCACACTATTGGCCCAACCTGGATTCTATCAGTCACTGTCCAGGTCACCAGAATTCAAACAAATTATACTTAAAGCAGCACTTCTGCAAACCTCACTCTACCAAACTCATCAGCTTCAGGAACAGCAGAATCAAACAGGGTCTAAAGATACATCACTGATAATGGAACATTTGTCATTACCTACTTCCATTATTTTTTACATCTCTTTATTTAATGAAATTAACTATTTAGTATGTGTGACCCAAATTTATCCAAGTTCCTGACAGATCAGTGTGAAAGCAGATTAAGCTGCATTAATTTTCATAGCTGTTATTCTAAGTATTCCTTTTTGCCCATCAGTCTTAATAATGCTCATTTTAATACATGAAGATATGATGAGTTTAAATCTGAATTACCTAATATTACAATCAAATTAATAATTGCCTCTGATTAAAAAAAAAGTCCTATGAGTAATGAAATATTTTAAACAGTTTTGCAGAAGAAAAAATAATATCTTTAAAGAAACTACAAAATAATATATAGTAATACAACATTACAACTAATAATCTAGTTTAATAGTTCATTTAAATTAGTTTTACCTTGATATAATGAACCATTTGAATTGTAAAGTCATCCCTGGAGTTTTCAAGAATAATGGTACCACCCATGTTAGAAGTGGTGTTGTGAAGGTCAAAAATAAGGTCATAGGCATCATCACTACCTTTGGGACCAAATATATGATTGATTTCCTGAGCCCTCCTCACTTCATATGGAATATCTTCCACCACTGGCCTGCTGTTAACATCAGCACAAAGAAATTAGTAAGCTCATTCCACGGCTTTACAGTCAACAAAATATGTATTAGCCTTTTCTTTTTACTTTAATTCCAAAACTGACTGGAGTTGAAATCACCTGTTTAATTACCAACCTTAAAATCGGCTGAATTTGTTGAAGAAAGCAAGTATGATTGACTTATTATTCTGTGTCTTGTGCAGAAGAGTATTAGAACTATTCAATCAAATTTTGGCTGGAAACTATTTATTTCTCCTTACATCCCAAAATTTTCCCTGTGCATAAAACTACCTAAAATTTTATCAGCAACTTAGAGCACTTCCAGGACTGGATCCACCTCCTGCTGGAAACCATATTCAGGCATCAGCCCATGATGTTGTGCCTTGGACATCACCCTCAAGGTCGTTTGGAACTTGTTTTATTTCTTGTCTCCTCACGACCTGATCAGACCTTTGCAGTCTATTCCTTTAAGATTCTTAAAGCTCAGTGAAGGTTTTGCTCCCTCAAATCTGCTCCTCCAAAATTTTAATACTTGTAATTTCAGGAGACTCTGTGTATCACATAATCCACCTTTGTGTTCTTTAGCTCTGCCTTTGAAATTCAACATTTCTTCACCTAAGACTGTTAATTGATACTTTTTATTGAAGCCAATAGGATTTCCACCATTACTTTCAGTAGTATGAGGATTTCACTCTCCTTTTTCCTAGTTTGTAAAATAATTTGGAATCTTGAAGGTTCTACACTTAAAGGACCAGGGGAAGGTACTCCAAACAATCAGCAGTGCTGTAATAGGACCAGGCAACTTCATAGTATTTACTGAGAAATATTGATTAAAATATGAAGACAACCTGCAGGTGTCTTAATCTGGTGTTTTTTCAAGTGTTCTATGTTCAAAGCAGCTGAAACCAAACAAAATCACCTTTTTTTTTTTTTTTTGGCTATGTTTTTCCAAAGCAAACAAGTAAAAGAATGGCCTCAACGCTTGTGTGTTAACATCTGCTTATCTTAGATGTAATAATCAACAACAAAATTCTAAGATGAAAAGCCAGATGGAAAAATGTATAGGGTAAGAATAACTACTTGCAAAATATATAAAATAAGTATTCCTTTCCGTGATATTCACCTTTACCATTAAAACCTTTCTCAAACAGAATTACCTGTTTAGCAACTATACCAAGAATGTTTATATAGCAAAGTACACCTCTGGAATAATGTCTCAAAAGCACAGAAGCATCAAATCCTATTAAAAATGTAAAATCAGTTACCATTTTATAGTAATTATAGACAGTATTTTAAAATAGTGAGTCAGTTAAATTATTGAGGTTTTTGGCTATGCTTTTGCCTTAGAATAGATTATTTCTAACTTCAATTTTTTCTAATTTCAGGTTTTCACCTTTCATTGTACATAACTGGAATTAAACACACTTCCCTGCCATTCTTTCAGATAGTCAGATGTCTGTGTTTAAATTGCTGTTATCTGCTGTTTCTTGGAAGTCTAATTGCATTCAGAAGAGCTCCCAAACTGAATTGCACAAGACATGAGAAATAATGACTCTGTAACTCGGAACAGTGGTACTCCAATTCACAAAAATGCAGCTCATCTAATACTCATTTTAAATTATGTTTAAGATAATATGTTGGTTTGAGACTGATTTTACAAGCAATAGAAAAAGACTCATGCAATTTATTCTTTTTTTGGGTTAAAGGTCAGTAATTTCAGTTATGTGACTGCACTGTTAAAGTAGTAGGGGAACTTGCATTCAACATTTTAATCTGGAAAGAATTTTAAACCCCAGAAAAGTAAAACAACAGAAAGCACAACCGCTCTTACCCAAGACTGTGGGGGTCAAAAACCCGGTTGAGATCACAGTCAATGTACCTGGCGCACCTCTCCACAGCTCTGGGGTTGGCGAGGAATGGTTTCACTTCCACTCCTGGCCTCTGGATCTCGGCTCCGTCCTGCTGCCAGCGCCTGACCAGCAGCACCCCCGATAACTCATTGCCGTGGGTGCCCCCGAAGAGCGCGACCCGTCTCACCCGAGCGCACGCGGAGCTCATGCTCTGCAGCAGCTCCGGCAAGGGCTGAGGGCAAAGCACAAAATAATGCTCAAAGAAAACTTCTGTCTCTAGGGAGGGAAAAAAAAAAAAAATAAAATTATTCTTTCCAGTTGGAGAGTCTTTCTGCAGACGCAAAAGAAAGTGAATGGGTTTCTCCCAACAGTTCTCGAGTCCTGGTTTTGAGGCGGGATTTTCCAACCTGACCCACCTCCCTCCCCAAGGAGCCTCCCCTTCAGTTTCCGTATTTAGTAACATCTCCGAGGCTGTTAACTGCACTGTTACACAGTCCAAAAGTTAACTCTGGGCAGTCTTTGTAATATATGATCTATAGGGAAATCCTGTACTAATGAACGGTAGAAAACACTGGTTTTGCACTTAAATATCAGGTATTTTTGCACTGCAAACTAGGTGTAACAGGTATTCTCATGTATAAGTTACATAAATATTACAGTATACAAGGGCAGAACGATTTAAATGAGCAAAACTAGCAAAATAAGAATCGTATCTTGGCTCTAGTCCAGCACACAATGCTGAAACATCAAGTATTTTCATCTAAAAAAAGCCAAGAACAGCTGAGTTCCTCAAAGCACATCGTGGCTTGTACGACCTTTTTTGTTTCAGAAATCCGAAGAACAGTGATTAGAAGGAACATGAGCTGAAATTACAGTGCAATTTATCCACGACTGACTTACCCGGAGTTCTGGCTCCATTTCTATCTCGGGATCTGCTAACACAGACCTCTAACACATTGAAACAACTTTGCCAGGGACAACCCTCAAACTTCTGCAGTCTTTTATTAAAAAGGAAGCAGATCTAGACCACGAAGGGACAATAGTTCTGTTCTCTCCCCCAAAAAAACATTAGTCAGCAACTTTTCTTCCATTTCCAAAAGCGTTCAGAAAGGCTTCTGAAGCTTAAGCCAAAGAGCAGCTCTAACTTCCATCCTGAGAATCCAAACATTTAGAATAAAAGGCCTTATTAACAGAAAAATAAGTTTTATTGCTGTAAGCGACAGAAGTATTTGCAATTGGTATGTGACACGTGATATAAACATAACAAGTATTAGATTGCAAGAGAATAAAGAATGTTTATTGAACAATTCCTTCTCATTAAAATTATACTCCAGTGACTGAGAGAGTATTTGGCCAGTGCCCGAAAGGCTTTATATCCCAGGCTGACAGACTGTAGGTCCAGGAAAAGCTAAGCACAGGATTTATCTAGAATAGTTCTGCCAGGCATATAATTTCTACAAAAGTTGATCTCTTTGTTTCGGTTCATGCATTCAGACTTGCTGAACCTTACAGCGAGTTAATACACAGATACAGTTTACTTAAACCCTCGACTGTATTACTCTGTACTTACGAGCTGTCAGATATTTAATCAGAATGAGTAATTTATTAAACAAAGCAGTAAAGTTGCATTTTTCAGCACTGGACAGTCTGTACTGTCCTTTGACCCCCGTCTCTTCAGCAGTGGTGCCAGAATGGGGAGTGACACAATACCCAAAACCACAATTCACTCTGAATCTGGGTTTGCTGAATTTAAACACAGCAGCAGTTTGAAGAGCAAACAGCAAAATGCAAACATGCAGGGCTGGAACATATAGTTTATCTTTTATTGCTGCTGGCACTGTAATGGTTGTAATTCCTTCCAAAGCGCTCAATGAAACACAGAGATGGTCTGTGCACTTACTTAGCATGCAAGAAGTTTGTCTCCTAAGAAGAGTGTTTTTAGGACAGAGACAGTGGATTTCCAAACATGAGTTTGGGAACTAAATTCATGGAAGCTTTTTTTATCCCCTTAGAGCAGTTCCCATCCAAACACTTTTAACTCCTGGTGTCCCAGCACCTGCCAATTTGGGGATGAATACAGACACATGGAAAGTTTTCACTCTTCAGAGTTAAACACTGGGAACCATCCCTTATTCCTGTGCTTTGCCAATACTCACACTCTGAAAAAGGATGTGAGATATTTAGTTTAGTAAGAATCCAGATTGGTTTGATGTGCTACATACTGATATTTGGGAGTGCTTCTGAAGGAAAAGGATTACTAAAACAAGACAGGATCCAACCGTGCCAAGAGCTCAGATTTTAAACAGGAACCAGCCATGTGTAAAAGCCAGAATAGCTGAGCAGAGGAACAGGGTGAAGAATGCTGTTCGTTTTATTTACAGCCGCCTTTGTGTCCACACACTTCTGGAGATTCAGCTCCTGCCCCGGCTTCTCTGAGGGTGCCACTACACCAGTTCCTCGGGGGCAATTACTGAAATCCCACAGAGGGGATGATTAAAGGGTTCTTGTGCCCCCCAGCCGGGCCCGGCCGCTCCCGCCGCCCCCTCAGCGGGCAGGAGCGGGGCAGCGCCTTCCCGCCATTTCCGCACCGGCTGGGGCGCGAGCGCGCGGACGAGTGTCCGTTATTTTTGGCGGGCTTCGCCTCAGCGCTGACCCTCAGGGCTGACCCTCAGCCCGATCCCTCAGCGCCGACCCTCAGCGCCATCCCTCAGGGCTGACCCTCAGGGCGGTCCCTCAGCGCTGACCCTCAGCCCGATCCCTCAGCGCCGACCCTCAGCGCCATCCCTCAGGGCTGACCCTCAGGGCGGTCCCTCAGCGCTGACCCTCAGCCCGATCCCTCAGCGCCGACCCTCAGCGCCATCCCTCAGGGCTGACCCTCAGGGCGGTCCCTCAGCGCTGACCCTCAGCCCGATCCCTCAGCGCCGACCCTCAGCGCCATCCCTCAGGGCTGACCCTCAGGGCGGTCCCTCAGCGCTGACCCTCAGCCCGATCCCTCAGCGCCGACCCTCAGCGCCATCCCTCAGGGCTGACCCTCAGGGCGGTCCCTCAGCGCTGACCCTCAGCCCGATCCCTCAGCGCCGACCCTCAGCGCCATCCCTCAGGGCTGACCCTCAGGGCGGTCCCTCAGCGCTGACCCTCAGCCCGATCCCTCAGCGCCGACCCTCAGCGCCATCCCTCAGGGCTGACCCTCAGGGCTGACCCTCAGCCCCGTCCCTCAGCCCCATCCCTCACCCCGATCCCTCAGGGCTNCTCAGCCCCGTCCCTCAGCCCCATCCCTCACCCCGATCCCTCAGCGCTGACCCTCAGCCCCATCCCTCAGGGCTGACCCTCAGGGCTGACCCTCAGCCCCATCCCTCAGGGCTGACCCTCAGCGCTGACCCTCACCCCGACCCCTCAGGGCTGTCCCTCAGCCCGGTGAGCGCTGACCCTCAATGTGCCCCGGACCCCTTAGGCTGCTCCCTCAGGGACTGGAATCTACAAGGGGCAGTTGCATCTTCTGCGTGCACCTGTGGATCTTCTAAATTCAGTACAGCTGCTTCTGTGTTTCAGGGCTTGTGTTTGAAATTATGCCAGTCACTGGGGCTGCCGGAGTTAACAGAAACTGCCATAAAGTCATGTGAAATTTGGATGTGTTTGCAGCATTAATTAGTTTGCTTTGTTTATCTAGCTTCCATATAGCAAATTTGGAGTAATCAATATATTGCTGCCTGTTAAGATTCAGCAAAGAAATGAAAAGGAGTTTAGCTGACACCTCGACTCGCAGCACAGCAGGTATCAGCCCTTCTTCTCCGCTGTCCTGTTCACACTTCATTGTGCTTTTATATATACATAAAATACATATAATACATTTACATATGTAATATTCATACAGGATACTCAGTGTTTAGCCTTAAACCTCAATTTCCTGAGTGGGCTTGCATGAGTTAGCTGTTTATTGCAGCACAGGGTGAGATTTTGGATGGATTCACAGGATTATGTGCAGGACAGAGGGCTGGAAATATAAATTCTGTGAGGGAATGGTCTGTTATGTGTTTATGAAATGTAATTCCTATGTGTAATGTAAAATAAGTAATTTTATTTACATGTTTTAAGTGTGGATTGTGTATCTTTTTGCATTAATATAGTATTATTTAAATTTTAATTTTAGGTTGTCTGCCTGTACCACTGTTCAATCAGAAAAAAAGAACTAGACAGCCTCTCACTTCAAATCCACTTAAAAATGAACCAGGTACTGGTTCTGGGACTCGTAGTTACGACTTCTCTCCCACATCACTCGGTAAATAAGACATATTTTATTTTTATACTGCCTCTAAATCCAAATAAATCTTAACTTCCTCACTGTATTCTATGGAATCAGACATTGTCTTTATCAAGAACTATGTGCCTCCTTTATAGCTATTTGTGAAAAGTTCATTATGTAAAAATTGTCCTCCAGGAAATTTCTTTCTCCTCTGTACAATTGAGCTTTTTATACTTTGTGCCTAGAGGGAGTTTGACTCTTTGTGTGATGATGAAGTAGCACTGGCATTTAAATAGAGTCTCTTGAAACTGACCTTTTGTTTTCGGTTGATTTCAATCAACATTCAAGTCCTGTTTTACAAGAAGAAACATTTATAAGATGTCTTTCTTGCAGTTCAGAAAGGAACTTCTGTTCTTCAGACTGGGCTTGGAAAGAACAGTGCAGAATTCTGCTTTTAGTGCTTTCATGATGTTTTACTTGTAATAAAGTTTCAAAGTTTTCTTATAATAAAGTCTCTGTTGCTAAAAAGTCTAATGTTTGTAACTGAACCATTGTCTAGAGAAGCAACCTACTTGTTAGAAGTTGTCTTATAATTACAAATATCAAAGGATCACATTGCCTTTTTTTCTTTTTTCTTCCTCCTTCCTGTGTGAGCCTGTTTGTGGGACATTAGGCAGAGTAGGAGGCCTACACAGACCTTCTACCTTTCAGTCTTTTCCATTTTCATCCATATTCAATCCTTTCTCTTTTGAAAATTAGGCTGGGGAGCTGCAAACCCAGAAGTGGATGAACTGCAGAAAGCAGCAAGCAGTGGGTATGTAAAAAGCAAGTTATTTGTTGCTTTTTTGATTTTTATTTGGATACTTACTGTGTCGTGAACAATAAAGCTGCTGCTGTGTCACTGATACTTTAAACTTATCTTTGAAAGCCAAGCAGAACATCCGATGGCTCCTTCCCTTATGAAACCACCAAATGCATCAAAGTTTAATTTAGCAAATGCTGGAAAAAACTTGGCTGCCTGCAGGTTGGTGAAGCCTTTAATGTCTATTATCCTTCCTTTTTATTCTTATGTGAAAATGCATCTTACATTTTCCCATATGCCTGTAGCATTCAGACAAACCCTTTTAATATTGCTCTAGAGGAAACCTTGTTTATTTTATGTTAGAGTTATGAAAATACGTGATTTTTGGCTCAGGAAAGATCCCTTGCACAGGGCAGGACAATAACTGAGCAGGGTTTTAAGGCCTGTTGAAGTCAGATGGATTTATGCACAGGTGTGATCACTGCCCTGTATATGGATAAATTTGGTGTATACTCACGTGCTTTGAGCCTGGATGTATTTAAAGCTAAAACAACAATTTATGGATTGCTTTTATGTACCTTAATCACATATCTGAGTATTCAGAAGAGGTGCTGTGATACTCAACCGTTGTGTTGCAGGAACAGAAATGAATATACTCCTTTAGGTAACACAGGAAATTCAAGATCTGATAATGGAACTACTCGAAAGTTTGAGAACTTTTCAAGCAGTTTGAAAACTGTCCAGCAGCAAAACCACCCTGACAGTCGTAACCTATCTCAGCTCGTCAAAACAGATGCATCCAAAGGACAGTGGCCAGTGAAACCCAACCCTGTGTCAAGAAGTTGGCAGGATCATAGTCCAGCTTATAAATTTAACTACAACGCTCAGCAAAAGAAAATGAATGCAAACCAATTTGGTTGTGTCCCAGAAGACAAAAGTCAGGTAAAACTTAGGGGCGGGGTTAATAGGAAAGACACAATGAAGAAAGCAGTAAAGAAAGAAAACTGATGGAAGGTGAGGTTTCCATCAGCCCAAGCTGCCTTAGTAAAACCTGAAGTTTCTGCAAATTTAGAATTGAGATTTTCATACTGTAATAACCTGAAATCCTCAGTAAACTGGCAGGGAGTTGTTTGTATATTCTGAACAAATGCTCTAATTTTTATGTAAATATTGCCTATTTAACAAAACATATAAATTCCTATGTGCCCTTTAAAATTGCAAGCGTGTATGTCTAACTTAAACTTTTGTCTTCCTCTGAAAGGAAATTTCATCATCTCAAGTAAAAACTAAAATAAAAAAGAATTCTTTGCGAATCCTGTCTGCAGTCATTCAAAGTGTGAGGCACTGGAGCCAATATGCCTATAAAACTGCACTGTTATTCGAAGTTTTAGGTAAGAATAGTAGATTATAATAATATAATTTGATAGTAATGCTAGGGCAACAACAAGAGAGAATTTTTCAGTGGCTGAAATACTTAAACCCACAAAATACTGGCGTGAACACCATCCAATTCTCCTTCTGGGAATCCATTCAGCTGTCAAAGGTGACTGAAACAGGCACAAAATTAACAATTCAGTCATCCTCCAACACTGAAGATTTTCCATCCTGTTTCTTTCCTTGTTTTTAGAATGTGTTGAAATAAATTTTCCTGTATAGTAGTAGTCTTCCATAGAGAGATACAGTTTTACAATAATTTTTAATATCATTAATCTAGAAATGATTAATTCTTGCTTAATGGGACAGGCACACTGGATTCTGCAGTCACACCTGGAGCATATGGGGCAAAGAGCTTTCTTCTGAGAGATGGAAAGGAGACCCTGCCTTGCGTGTTTTATGAAATTGTGAGTATTCTGTGTCCACGCATAACACAGTCACCACTAGCTCCAATCCTTGGTATGAATGCAAAAATAAAACATAAATTTACTGTGTAAAAAGCAAGCTGGATGTTTATACCGTATTGTTCCCAATTTAGAGCAATGGTCACTACTTGGGCATCCTCAGACTTCTGTTTCAGAAAAAAAGATGAAACTTTGAGTTTAGCTTTTAAGTAGTTGATAATAGCAACAAAGTTCATGTCAATGCTTGCTGTTTGATGTAGTCCTCAGAAACCAGGCACGTGGAAAGCTTTTATGTTATAATAGTGATATAATTGTTTTATGTGTTTATTATGCTTTGATGAAGGACCGTGAGCTTCCACGACTCATTAGAGGTCGAGTGCACAGGTGCGTGGGAAACTACGATGCAAAAAGGAACATTTTCAAGTGCGTCTCTGTAAGACCAGCAACTGCTCAAGAACAGAACACTTTCCAAGACTTTGTTAAAATTGCAGATGTTGAGATGACAGCTTATGCAAAAACTGTGAATGAAATGTAAAAGTCAAAATGGTTCTGCAAACCCCCAGTTTTAACTAATTTTTTCCCATAAAGGCTGGACATGTTAAAACATTTACCAAAACTACCAGTGACAATCTGGTTAAATAATTGGAAATATCACTGTGCTGTGTTATCCAACAAATGTTGTGTGCTATTCATTGTGTTCCTACTTATGTGTTACCTGATTCACGTTTTTTTAAAAAATAAACAATCTGTATAATACCTGTATAAAATAACAACAGACCCTGAAGCTGTAGGAAGAGTCCCAAGGACACAGAGGAAGTAGAAAAGAAAGAATTATTTGAACACAGAACTTCCTTGCCTTTGCCATAGAAATGTCTTTCATGAGGGATGGACCATGTACATGTTTATGTGCCTTTGCCTTCAAACATTAACTTCCATAGATTATTCCTGCTGTTCCTATTTCCTTTTCCCTGCTTCAGAAGCTTTGTAGCAGATCTCTTGGGAACTGCTGAACAAAAGAGCTGTCAAGAAAATAACAAACAGTACAGGGACTTTTTTTATTATTTTATTATACAGTGTTGGCAATTGGAAATTTCACATTTAAAATAATTGAAATATTGTATCCAACAAGTCAAATACAGAAAACAGTTAATATTCTAAAAAGGAGCCAGCTAGTCAACGCAGAAACACATTAATGGAAAATACAGCTTTTAGTTACACTTAAAAAATTATATATTTAGAATAAAACTCGAACCTGGTCCAGCAAATTGTAACAGGAAAACGCTTTTACACAGTTTAACGCGCAGACAGTCTTTATTTTAAAAAGTGATCTGTCAGTGTGAGCACAGGCATTGTCAGCAGCAGCGCCCTAATGCTCCGGGTGAGATCTAAAGGATGTGCTTCACCAGCTGCTGCAAGAATCGCTGCCATTATCATCTCCGCCTTCCGTGTGAAGCGGGCTCAGAGCACGGATGCTTCAGGGAGAGTTTTGCCACTCCACATGTTTGATTCCCTTTAAATATTAGAAAATGCTAAAGGAAGCTCCAAATGGAAGCGTTAGCTTGACTCATACAAGGTGCAGAATATTGCAGGAGGCAGAGGTTGATGATTTGTGCAACAGAAGCTGAGCTTTAAGAAGTAAAGGATTTGGTACAGCAGTGTTGTAAATCGTAAAACTCTGCTGTAACAGTGATTTAAAACTGATTCCAGTTAAATGATTGATGCTTCCAGTTCTGCACAGGTGAAACTTAGGTTAATAAGTAATGACAGGAATAGGTCCTTTGTCTACTGGGTGTGTAATGGCTGTTAATAAAAATCTAAAATAATTTTACTTTTCAGGAAGTGTTTAGATCATTGCAAAAAAAGTTTCTACTTGACACTAACAAATCACTTTTTCTAGTGAAACATTAAGTGAACAGTCGTAAACATTACACAAAACAGAAAAAACCCTACTCAATACAGTTTATACACACTACTCAACATTTTTCAGTTGTTGGGTGATTTTTTTTTTCTTGACCATATTGATCCTGTCTTGTATAATGGTTCTAGTGTAAAGGCACAGGTTGGTTAGGAAAGAAAAGCCTGCATCTCTGTCTCTCTACTTTGTGGTGATTATTTTCTTTTTGCATGTTGTTTGTTATTCCTCACTTTTCTGACTCTTACATGAAAATCATCAATCTCAGCCATTCATTAAAAAAAGTGTAAGACATCACTGAAAGCACATTAATATACGAAGTGACTGAAATTTATTCTTCTTACTTTAGGGCATTCCTTCAATCTATTTTGTTAAATATTTGGAAGATTTAATTTCTCAGTCCCTGTGAGCAGAAGTGCAGAGCACCCATGCTCTCTTTCTCAGTGTACTTAATTCTGCATTGGAATCTGTATTTTCAAAGAACTTGCTAAGTTTATGTGCAGAATTTGCTTTTAGAGTGCATGGAAATGTAACAACAGGACAATAATTTTGGAAAACTATGCAACGTTCCACTGAACTTTAGAAGGGTGAGGAATGTAAAAAAGTCTTTGATGTATATTAAAATAACACAGTGATTGTTCTGTTTGCATTTTCTTATACATCCTCAACATGTCTCTGTCCGTCCCTTCGTGTATACCTTCCATTAAAAAAAATAATTCAGGAATCAGTTGGACTCAGCTAAGTGAAGAATAATAAATTTGATCACCTGGTTTGTGCCAAAATACAAAACTAAGAAGTACAGCTCTGAATTAAATATAATCTATGTGATTTTTCTTTTTAATAAATAATAGAAAATAAAAGATGAGAATAGAATTAGAATTAAATTTTTATTTTAAATGAAAAAACACAACAGTGGAGTGAGATTAGAACCCAATGTTTCTTTTGCTTAAGGCAATCAAGTGCACTTATTTCAATGCTTGATAGTAATGAATTCAGTGCTATTGTGGAAATCAGACCTCACAAAATTCCCATACAGACTCATGAAATATGGCCATTTGCTAGTTCTGACACAGCATCAGATTTTTGCTGGTCATGTTCAATAGAATTTCACTTCACTTTATTTATTTTTTTTTACAAACTGGACTTTTAATTGCAGTGGAAATACTGAAATTAGCTCATTCTGGCTTGTATTATCACTACAGATAAGGGCCACTGGGCACAGACATTTTTGTAAACAAGAGATATTTTTCTTTTCAGCCTCAAACAACAAAATCAAAAATCTACAGTTGTCATAGTTCAAAACATTTTGTTAAAGTCCACCTAGAATAATAATTTAAGAAACACTGAAAACAAATTCTCAGGATTTTTTTTTCCTGTTGTTAAGCTATTAAATCATCATGAAGCCTTTAGAAGTAGCTGAAGCTCTCAGAAAAAACAGAAATTTCAATTTTACCCAAGACTTCATGAAGATGTCTCTAAATCTTGGCAATTAGAGCAGTAGTAAAAACTGTGCCCAGAATTTACAATATGCAGGTGCTGCTAATATATATAGATTAAAAGAGACTTCTTCCTCGTATACAATTCTTTTTAGCCATCAAGCTTAATTTTAGGCTGTGGCTACTAGTAGGTGCTTTTTTCACTAATCAAAATAATTGTAACAAAATATCATTATTGATTTTAAAGTTACTGGGTTCATAAAAGTTCCGGCATTTAACAATATATCAAAAGTGAATTGAAGCTTTTAAGACTCACAATTTTGAGACACAAAAGAAACTGGGAGGTAGACAGATGTTTTGAGGATAAACTGATTTTTTAAATTTTTTTTTGTCTAAGGCATTATGCCATGATCTGTTTAGAGCAGTGTAAAGGCTGCTGATTAATCCCATTTCAATTCCAGAGTGTTCGCTGCTCGTGCTTACGGAAGACTTTCAATGCACTTTTGGTCTTTGTCAATCGGACCTTCTCTTCCCCGTCTCCTCTCCTTAGCAATACAGCCAACTGGAAGTGCTATAAGAATTTCTGCCCATTGCTGTAGACAGGAATGTTCTGTTCTTAAACAGTAATAAAATACTATAAAATAGTAGGTATTGGAGTTGGAGATATGTGCTCTTTTGGTGCATATTTTGCAAAGAATGGTAAAAAGACAGACAACATGACCCCAACAATTGCCAGCATGTACCCCCATCCAATCTGGCAGTCTCCTGCATAGTAGATGTCTGAGTTCTCACAGAATCTCTTCACAGTAGCAGAGTTGAAACCAAAAGGGTAAACCAAAAGCCCAGAAGCCATTATGAACACTAGAGAGGAGAAAAAAACCACACCAGTTATTATCAAACATTCATTCCTTTGGCCAAAAAAAATCCTTATTTCAGAAGGACAAATATATGCATTATATTAAAATCAATGGGAAAAGTCATAGCTTATTAAACCCCCTTGTGACTGGCAGATTATCTTCCTTTTCATAATTACCTCTTATGGACAGCAGTGGTGTGACAAGGCAGCAAGTTGGGATTGTTTTCATGAGAACTCTTGCCATTAAATAACTTCAGAAGCGCTGTGATCCAAATTACGTAGCCATGTGAAAAGTAAGGTGATTCAGATACAATGGAATCCAGAGGAGAAGGATTCCTAAGCTGCCAGATTCCAAACCAGCTTCACTTTCTTCTCAACAGCATTTTTGTGCTTCAGACAAACAATTACTTTGTTCTGCCAAATAGAAACTTTCAATGAAAGAGTTCAAATGTAGTTTTTCAGATTCTGCTGATGAGGTTCTGATAATGTGAGACTTATTAGTACTGACTCAAATTGTTTAAAACATCCTGCCTTTGAAAAATTGATGAAAAACAACACCATTTATCTTATTTTTATTTATTTATTTTATGTCTCTTGACATTGGAAAGCCAGGCTTGCCTCCTGCAATTACCTTGAATTATCCACTGGCCTTTAATAGAACTTCACAGATTTTAGTCTTTAAGGAATCCATGTCATATTCAAATATCAATTTATGCAGGTAATTGAATCAACAGCAGACCACTTTTCTAACTTTGAAAATAAGACTGCCCAAGGTATAAGTCTTGAGTACGATAAAGATGCATTAAAATTCTCCAGAACAACTCCTGGAGGCTGATTCTGCCCACCTTGGAACTGGAGAAGGGCTGAGCCAGGCTGGTGTGGGGGCTTACACCCCCTTTTGTTAGACAGAACACTGAGAAACCATGTTTTCTTCTCCATCCCTTCTGCTAATCAATCACCACTGCATTTAAAACCTCTACTCTGTTTTAAAAGGCTTTATTTTATGTACTGAAAAGATACCACAGAGCAGTCCCTTTTCTTCTCTTCCTGTTTTTCCAGGACAGTGTTTTGTTGGAATTCAGGGTAGTGATTCAAGAACAGACATCCCTGGAATTAACAGTTATGTTTGAGCTGATAGATAATTCATAACCAGCAAACATCTAATGAAGCATTAGGAGTATAAAACAAACACTACACGCTGTTCTGTGCGTTTGTAATTGCCTTGCAGGTAGGACATGTACGTATTACTCCAATTATAACATTGGAGAGGCTTAATCTTAAAAGTATCCACTAAAAAAGGGCGATCACTCATTAATCTTTTTTAATTAAAAAACACTTTAATAAGTTCGAGGTCTAGATGAAGTCAAAAAGTTTAACACCCAGCCTGTCAAGTCCCTGAATAATTTGAATTAAACCTTTCCTTCTACTCCAAATGGAACTGCTGAGTTAATCCCTTGTAGAAAACAAGAAGATGAAGAAAATGGAAATTAAAAGGAGGGAAAGTGGAGCAGCAGCAAATTTGCCAGTCTGTTTCCCTCTGGGTATCTCACGTATGGGGACAAAGAGGAGCCACCTGCAAAGAGGTGGAAATGAAAATACAGTAAAAATGAAGCTAAACTAGACAAGGACAAGGGGTAATAGTTTTAAATTAAACACAGGGTAGATTCAGAGTAGACAGAAGGAAGAAATCTTTCATGGTGAGTGTGGTAAAACACCAGCACACGCTGCCCAGAGGGGTGGTGGATGCCACATCCCTGGAAGCATCCACGGTCAGCTTGGGCAGGACTCTGAGCAATCCTATCTAGCTGAAGGCATCCCTGCTCGCTTCAGGGGGACCTTCACAGGTCCCTTCCAACCCAAACTATTCCATGATTCTGTCATCTTCTTCAGCAAAGGTCACTGCGCTTTCCCAAAAGGTGAGAAAGAGCTCAAGGCCAGCGCAGCCTGAGAGTCACATGCACACCCAGGAGAACTCCCAGAGCACCTCCTCCGGAGGCAGAAACATAGGAAACAACTCAAAAAAAGGGAGAAAGGGGGACTTTTCCTACTGTGAGAGTGTCATACAACAAACGAAACCCTGTTAATCCAGGGACCTGTGCAGTTCCCTCTGACACAGCTGGGATGCGGAACAAGGGCTGCCCAAGATCCCCTGGTGCACAGGGGCTGCTCAGCACAGCCCTGCTGCAGCCCACACTGCTCCACTGCACCGGGAATCTTGAAATAGCCCCGGGGTGCAAAACCTCCTGTGAAATGCTGGGAAAGTGAGCCAGTTTTACGAGAAACAGCCACTGCTCTAAGTAAGAAGAGGGTCTAAAATTAAAATTTCAGTTTGTTCATCTTTTCAAAGCCAAAATAGCATCTCCTTCAGTGAAAAAAAAGAAGAAAAAAAGAAGCAGAACTGGAAATAATCCTTTCAGTCATAAAATCCTTTCCTAACTGTTAAATTTCACTGTTTTTCTGACACTGTCTCAACCCCTTGCTCTGTTTCACGTATCTGTTCCATATATGTTTTCTTTTTGATTGGGTTACACAGAATTGTTTTGAAGGCTGTGTTTTACAGTGTTTTGATTACCACTTGGTGCTGATGTTGCATGGTGTGATTTAATGGAAGCAGCTTTATTTTTTTCCAAGGCTGGAAATAATCTGTCACAGCTGAACGCGTGTGTTCACATATCAAACGGGCTAAAAAGTTACCCACGGTTTCATATCCTCAGGCATGTCATGGAATGACCTCATTATTCTCATTTAGGTGCCCTCTTTCTTACAAAGGCTCCAAATATTGAATAGCCCCGTTATTATCCGCACAAGCCGAGCTTTCAGGCACGGTGCTAATGACTGCTTAATGGTGCTGGCTGTCAGCGAGCTGGGACAGCGCACAAAGAAACAGTGGGGCTCCATTTAGGCTCCTCGTGCACCACTTACGCCTCCGCACGGCTTCCCGACAACAAACATCACTTTTAAAGGTGTCAGAACGCAGCAGCGAGCGCATCTCCGCGTTCTGAGTGCTGTAATCCTGCTGTCACACAAGGTGATGGGGCCACACAGCCTCTTTGGGTCTGTTCTGCAGCTGAAGCCTCTGGAGAGTGAGGGGACTCGCTGGGAACACGCAGAGTTAAGTTCTTTTTTAACACGGTTCCATCATTTGGTTAATCTCCCATCAGCTATTAGGTCTGGTTAAAAAGTGCTGCTTTTTTTTTCCCCCCTTTGTTTATTATGTGCCACTCAGGTGTTTGTTATTGCTGGGCCCTCCCCACCTGAGTCCTCTGCAGCAGCCCACAGTCACTGCTGATGGCAGCCCAGACACAAGGCCAAGCACACTGCTCCTGCAGTAAGTCATATTTTATTTCTGCTTTCTAATCCCAAACAGTTACGCTCTCACCCTCACCCTCTTTGCTTCCCTGGTGTCCAACAGCCAGGTGGTAAATGGCAGTTCCTCCTCTGAAGGGTTTGCTAGCCAAGGCCTGGTTTTAGTTTTTAAAAGTAGGTTTTTCGAACTGGTTGTTCTCTAAATAACATAACTTTAATCGGAATAAGGTATTATTTGAAAGGAGGGCACTTCTTTTTAGGGAAAAAAGGGCTTTTTGTAGGGAAAAAATTGTAAATTGTCAGTCAAAGTACTGAATCGATGACACTTCTAGTTGGGGAAAATAGTGTTTTCTGCTATTTTAAAATGAACTGGTTGGTTTCTAAATAACATAACTTTAATCGGAATAAGGTATTATTTGAAAGGAGGGCACTTCTTTTTAGGGAAAAAAGGGCTTTTTGTAGGGAAAAAATTGTAAATTGTTGGTGAAACTACTGAATCGATGACACTTCTAGTTGGGGAAAATAGTGTTTTCTGCTATTTAAAAATGAACTGGTTGGTTTCTAAATAACATAACTTTAATAGGAATAAGGTATTATTTGAAAGGAGGGCACTTCTTTTTAGGGAAAAAAGGGCTTTTCGTAGGGAAAAATTGTAAATTGTTGGTGAAACTACTGAATCGATGACACTTCTAGTTGGGGAAAATAGTGTTTTCTGCTATTTTAAAATGAACTGGTTGGTTTCTAAATAACAATTTTAATAGGAATAAGGTATTATTTGAAAGGAGGGCACTTCTTTATAGGGAAAAAAGGGCTTTTTGTAGGGAAAAAATTGTAAATTGTTGGTGAAACTACTGAATCGATGACACTTCTAGTTGGGGAAAATAGTGTTTTCTGCTATTTTAAAATTAATAATATATAACTCTTTGTCATTGCAATGGTTTATTAATTTCATTACCATCCTGTACAACTGTTTAATTATTTAAATCTCTCACACCATTCTCATTTCAAACCGTAGCAATGCAGTTCTCTGGAGCGTGTGCAGAGGGCACCAATGCACAACACTCCTAGATACCCTGACAAAAAAGGGCTATTCCCATTCCACTTCTTTCGGTAGGACTGATGGAGTTTCCAACATCTGAAACACGATAATTGAATAGTTTTCTGTATTGTGAAGCAGGAATGTTTAAACTGGGCTAAGCTTATGTTTATCCTTCCACACGAATGTTGAAATGGATGGAAATCCAAAGGTGGCTCACAAAATGAGAAAAGAAAAAGCTTTTTTGTTTTATTGTGTTTGTTAACATGTTGAGGTGATGTGTAGTAGTGAAATATGCTGTGGGCATGAATTCTCTTCCTGAAATTACCTGCTGTAAGAAGATCAGTTTGTCTCAGAAATTTAATTTGCTTACTTTAGGAGTGTATTATATTCCTGATACTTGTGACAATGACAGATTAATTGCAAGCTTGTGGGACATATCAGACAATCATTGGAATTAGGGCTGAATCACAGGCAAGCAAGGCTATTATTCCAACCCTATTACAGATTATCACAACCTTATGTCTTCTTGGAAGATTTTTATTGGCAGAGCTTAATCTACCAAAGCAATTTTCACTCATCTCATCAAGAAGTTTCCTCTTACATATAATCCATTACCTCCCTTGTTAAACCTGGCAGTTCTTCATATGCACAATCAGTTGACTTGGAATAACACATTTCCTCTCAGGTTCATACACTTTATTAACCTAATCATTTTATTAGCTGCTCTCCAGCTTTTCTTTATGTTTGTATGATTTTACTCACATGATTTTAAATGAGAAAGCAGGTGCTAATCCAAAGCCACAGGCAGCTTAACACCAAGCCAGAAATGCAGGTAACAGGGAAAACCTGGCAGCCAGTAACACAGCCAGACATCTTCCAAAAATCACCTCTTGTGCTACTGCCCTGGCTGGCCTGCACTCCATCCTTCCCAGCACTCTTCCCAAGCAAATATTTTGGTAGCATGCTTCTTAAGGGTTTCTACATTTGGGGTATTTTGGATAAATTCCCTTGTGCAAAAAGGAGGTACCTGTAAAGCTCTTCCATATCTATCTCTTGAAGACAGTGCTAAGTAAAATCCGAGGTTTTTGTTTGTAATAGCTGCACATCAGTGTACAAATAGAAACAGGATGGAATTCTGGGCTTATCCGAAAATTAGTGATTTCCTTTTGACTACTTCAGGAAAGGAGGAATTACCCGGAGTAATTCGAGGAGAGCTGAAATATATCTAAAATCAGCAGGCATCGTTTTAAATGCCTACTACACATAAGTAAAATAAACAGGAGAGTGACTGTAAAATAACCAGGAAAGTGACCTCTCAAAGATGAAAGAAACCAGACAAAATCCTACTGTTACAACAGCGGAACTTTGGAGGATGAGGCAAACAGGGACACTGTTAAATGCCATTCTGCTCTGCTGAACTCATGGCAGGTACCTGGAGTTCAAATTCTTGGAAGCAGCCCTAGCAATTATTCCCTCCAAGGAAACCAAAAGGAAGAGCAGGGAAGAGGGATAATAATGCCCATATGCTTGGTATAAAGAGGTGGCTGCCTTCCTTTGTAACTGGATAAAGAGATGGAACTCCTAATAATGGCACAGCCACTTCCAACATATCACAGTTTTGCTCTTCTTTGTAAAGAATTATTCCGCTGGCGTCATTTCAGTCAAACATGTTGTGATTTGAGGAGCTTCTATCAGTGCTGGACTGGTGCCAGAGGAGTAGATTATAGCAGTTCCTTTTCTGGCTTTTCTAAATGGTGCAACTCACAAGTTAGCACTTAGCAGCTGTAATATAAATGTAGTTATAACGAGAGCTGTGTAGCTTGTCAAACCCCTTTGTAGCTAACAAAGGGAATGGATTCGTTTGTACAATGTCTCCAAACTCTGTGTTTGAAGAAATGCTGAGTCTGTGACTCCAGCTCACAAGCTAAGGAACTGTATCAGATATAGTAGGTTGTATTTCTATATATGTACATATATGCAAAATTATGAGGGAATATGTGTATGTCAAAAGCTAGGCAATGTTCTCCACTTCAGTTTATTTGGATTTAGCTGAGGTAGAATAGGAATTTGTTATTTTAAACAAAGCTAGCACTGAAATAAGGGTGTCCATGCACCTTTTTTACACAAACCTTTTTAGTGCCACTAAAATACCCCACTCAGGTTGCGTTGGCACAATTCCTTCATTCTACAAATAGCCTGCCTCAGAAATGTCTAACAACTGTAGGAATAGCTGAATCTATCTCACTTATTAACTGAAGGGAGTGGAATCTGACTATCCAGACTTTGGAAAAGAAATTCTCTGAAGCCATCAGAGAGGTAATTGGGCTTGGTAATTACTGCATTAGCTGCAAGTTTATTAAGGGCCACAAAAGGAAATGCCATCCCAGTGACCTTTGAGGCTGCATTTCACAGCGTGCTTTCTACACAAGCACAAATGATGAAACTTGACTATTTCTGCCAAGAGAGTGGTAGCTGTGGTGAAGATTTATAGCTGCAACCTGGTAATCTATGGGCCTAATCATACAGTTATGGAGTTGCGTGTCATTTACTCAAAAAGCCCAAAATGATCTAGCACTGTGTGGACTATGGTGAAGGAGTGCATTTTGTCATCTGCAAGGTTAGGAGAAATACAGCCTCTTTAGCAGACTGTAAAAGAGAGACAAGAGCTAATGTTTCTCAAAATAGCAGCGTGTTACACAAAATTTTACAAGAGTCAGAGAGCTGAGAAATGGGGACTGTCAGATGCGTTCTCGTTTGGAAACCATTATGATTTTCCTCTTTTGTACTGCTTCAATAATTACATAGATTTTTTTCTTTGAAATGATTTAAGTCATGCTCACTTCATCTCTCTCAGAGCAGCAAACACAGAAGCAGACTAATAATGTAATATTGACATATTTAAGTGTTGGATTCTTCAGCTGAGAGCAGCATGTTCAGAATGTATCGTGCCTGTAATGTGCCTGTATTCCCTTATCTTTGTCACATTTTATTCAACAGTTAGGAAGTGCTAATAAAAAGTGCATATTTCAGTTGTTCTATTTTAGGTAAACATAACATGGCACACATTTTCTAAGCAGTGCACATTGGTTAACTGTGCAACTCCATTTCTACAAATAGAAATAAGGGTGGCAAACACTTTGCTTCTCTTCTTAATTAACCTATCCTTGCCAAAACCGCTATGTTCTTCAGCGCAGGGAAAGAAACTGATGACTGAAAATCTAAATTAATGCTTTTCCTTGTGATCTTTTGGCTGAGAACAACAGCAGCTTCCACCTACCATCTGATGCATTCCCTAGCAAAAGAATCAGTGTCAGCCTGGGTCCGTGTGCAGCTGGAAGGAGCGAGGGAACAGCCACATTTATGTTGTCCTTCCTTTGGAGCCAGCTCACCTGGGAAGGGGAGATGCTGCCCAGCCTGCAGCAGGTCTTGGCTCCTGCTCTGCCTGTCAAATCCAAGTTCTTAAATAGCTATTTAGAACAGGGGCTGAGGTCCAAAAGACAGGCAGTGATGCATAGATCACCTGAAATGTCACGATTCGACGTGACACATTTGCTCCCTTCTCCTCCCCACCTGCTCAGCCCACAGGTCTGTTTTAAATCAATCTTTTCACCTCTCCCAAGACTCACAGTTTGGGCAGAGCAGACGCTGATGAAAACAGATTTATAATGAAGCTGGTGGCCATTAAATACCAGCCTTCCACCAGAGGTGACCTTATTGTAAAGTGTTGTACAGTGAATTTATTTGGGCTTTGCCCATTCTCTACCTTGTCTCGCACGCTGGCAGCCAAGGCAGTGGTGGTGGGAGGTCTGAGAATAATGCCCACGTCTCACTTCATTACAGCTGCACTTCACATCCCAGCAGTCTCCAAGCCTCAGGGATATCACATTCATTACCTCTTTCAGAGACATGTATTTTACATGTATGGCTGAAAGCTGATTAGAATCCCTGACACAACAGCATTTTATCTGGAATGCAACCATGAAAAATACGTGCCTGAAACAAAAACGACATCCTACATCCTTCTCCTAATTGATTTAAGCTACAAAGAGCAGCTTCGGTTTTCCCAGGGCACAGGAACTACCAGGAAGACACAAATTGCATGTTTTCAAATCTCCTCACAAAAACTGCTTGACAGGGGGTTGAAAGCAGAGTTTTCTGTTTCTCAGATGTCCTACTCCTGTGAATGTCATCAGTCAGCAGAAGCTCACGTGCCACCACCTGATCATAAAGAACAGTTCTGTAACAACCCTCATTTCACGCTGCCGATTCCAGCCCACCATAAATCAGCCACGCCACGAGCAATGTTGGAAATGATTGTCTGCTCCAGAGCTCCCCTGTCTCCCAGCCCAGGTGCCACACAGCTGCAGCCCTGTGCAGACCCTGTCCTGCTGGAGTGGCTGGTAGGAGCACCTCCAGCAGCGATGCTCCCGCAGCGCTCGGGAGCTCTTTGGTGCTGCACCCTGGAACAGTGCAGGTGTACTCATTCAGGGGTTTTTAAAACATTATCAGTGGAATCAGTTCTGGCTTGAACCAGATGCTCTCTGCAGATGGAAAATGGGATAGCAACTGCTCCTTCACTGAAAGCTGCCTGGAAGTGCAGCAGGTGATCCCAGGGCTGATCCTCAGGTGCACGTTGCACTCTGATCCATCCTCTCCCACCCTCTTTCTAATATCCAGCTTTTTTTCCCCGGGCAGGGTTTGCTGTCACTGATTGCTGTTTGTGCAAATGAATCAGCACAGCACATCTGATGTTTTGACTTCGGCCTTGTTTGACCCCTGTGTTCTGTAGCCGAGTCTTTCACAGCAACTTTGAGGATTGTGGCCTCTTAAAACCTGTGGTGAAAACTGTCCTGGGCTGGTCGTGCTGGTCCAGCCACCCCCAGTTAACAGCAGACAGATCTACCTTAAGGACCTCAGCCACATCTCACACAAGAGCTTGATTTAGTCCAAAGCTGCTGGAAGAAAGTAGCAAAACAAAAAAAAAAAATCAGTTGAGTTCTGATGCAGAGCTACCTAACTTAGAAAAATCATGTTGAAATCAAGAGTAGTGATAGAAGCACCCCAAATTACTAGCTAACTAGAAGTGATTTGGGATATCTGATCCTTCTTATCAGGTTGGCCCAGCTGCACAATTTCCCATCTCCAATTATACCAAAAGGCCCACACTTCCTCCTTCATTAATGCGTTTGAAGGATTTAATGAGTTACTTCATCAGATTAATAAATCCCTTCAATAATTTTATTACACTTTGATACAATTATTCAAGAGGTGCAGCTAACAAATGATCATCATTTCTATTTCTTGACAGAATAACTCAGTTAATAAATTTGGCCCATGAAATCCAGAATTCATAAATAAACTATGGGGACAATTGAATGTCTGTGTGGAGGAGGATTTTTTTTTCCTCTCTCTGGTTAAGGTTTTATTGGAAATTCTCTGTGCAAGTAACTCCAGGCTAAGGAGAACTGCAGGAGGTTGGTGCCTTTTGGCAATGTCCTGCTTCCCACTGAGCGCTTAGGGGGAGTCCAGCTGCTGCAGCACATGTGCCACTGGACACAGCCCATATTAATCTGCTCCAGCACTCCCTCAGGTTTAAAATCCAGCTTCATAAAGGCTGTTCCATTCCTTGAGGCTAAGATCTTTAGCTGATTTTGACCAGGTGCAGCAACACCATCAGAAATAAGCATTCTGTTCTGGAAATTATTTTAAAGCTGAATTGAATTGGCTGCCATGCCATTTGTTTTTCCTGTGGCATCACAGTAAGTGACATCATCAACAAAATAACCTTAGGGGCAAGGGTGTTTTCAGAATCTTAACCTCTGAGTGGCCAGCAGTATTACAGCTTCCTATTACCAGATTAATAATATTTATGGTAGGTAGATTGCAAGAATGGAACCATACTATTTATTTACTTACTGTTGAAAGCCACCTCTGGCAAGAACAAATTTCCCATTAATCACTGCCTTATCTCTGTAAGGAAGAGTTACTCTCAAGGACATCTGTATTATTCCTGTTGTTTTATTAATACAAGAATAGCTCTGCCGTGGATCTTTTGACATTGAACTTTATTTCTTTCCTAGATTTTCTTTTTTAAGGGGAGCTCAAATGCTTAAATAAACATTGAACCTTCCTAATAAATGACCTACTTAAGACCCCAACCATAGCAATAAGATCCCAGTATTTCCCTGAATGTATTTTTATGTACAGAAACTGCAAATCAGTATCTCTTTCTGCTCTTTTTTATGAGCTGAAACTCTGAGTTTCTTCTGGGAGTGCAGATGACCTTGTTAACTTGTGAGAGTGCCAGAAAAGCAGCGCCCTCCAGTCCAGGGGTTCAGGGGAGTGGAGCCAGTTTCTAAGCTCAGGTCTTGTAATCAAAAAATGCCTATTTCTCTCTCCTTTCACTTAGGCTTTAGCCAGCATTTGAAACATTACCTATTATATTGGCCTGCAGGATGATTTGTTTTTCTAATTTTTCAAGAGCACTACATCATATCTTTGCAACTTGAAAAAAGAAATCGGTGTAGGCCCAGCAGAGGCCAATATCAGACAGACAGGTTCTCTTTCATGGGAGAAAAGCAGCAGTGCAAAGCCTTCTGCAGCAGCAGAATGAGGAGGTTGTGCTGGTAGAAGGGGGACATATTAATGTTAATTTGTTGTTTAATTAGGTGTCCAGCAGCATACAATGGTGAGACACTTGTGTGGGTGGGACGAGCCCCGTGGCTGGCAGGTGGACACACAGTCACTCCTGCCTCCTCAGCTCAGGCACTGCTCCAGCGATGCCTCTGGAGCCTGCCAGACGTGATCTGAGCAGTAATTTGTTCCCAGGCCTGCTTTCAGACACAGGAAAGGGCTCTGTCCTCTGCCCTGCCCCTGTTCTGCTGCTCAGGCCAGACCGTGGGGGAGCAGGGATGCTCTGGAGGGGTGCCAGCCACGCAGCCGGGTTTGTGTGAGCCCAGCAGCCAGCCCTGCCCAGCTGTGCCCGCCCAGCTGTGCCCGCCCTGCTGGGAGCTGGGAGCCCCTTGCCATGGGCTGAGACTGCCAGCCCCCCACACACAGCAGTGAGAAACGCCCCAGGCAGCCTCTGTGACAGGGGCTTCCTTCAGCACTGACAAAAGAAAACCTCACAGCGTTTCCATCTTCCTGCATTTCAATGTTTGAGTTAATAACATTTATGGGGCAGCACGGGAAAATGAACTTAAATACATCATTTGTCATCTCGGTATAGTGAGTTACACCATTACTGAAAGAGATACAGAGAAATGTGTCCAATAAACAGAGTGTAGCTTGCACAATTTGCTTTGCATTTCCCACATCCTGCAACAAGCACGGGATAGTCAGGCTCCTTAATGATCATAATATATGTACAGAAAGAGCAGTTTCCTGAGGGCTCCTGATTAATCAGGGAAGTACTCATTTGTTCTGGCAGAAGTGATGTGCATCTAGGCAGGGCAAATGATGAACCCTAAGTGCACACATCAGCCATCGGGGCCAAAAGTTCCCATTCATTTAACTCATTTTCCCACTAAGAAAAACCCCCCCACGTCTCAGCCCAGCACAGGACACAACAGCACTTGTTCTTGGTCCCAGTTCCATCAGGGTTTTGCCTGACAAAGGCAGAAAGAGGCCCCACATCCATTTCAGAGACTCTAAATGCACTGAGATCCCAAACCAAGACATCTCTGCTGCTTGCTTGGACACCCCGTTTGGGGGGACACGAGGCCTCAGCTGTGCTGTCTGATCACTGTGCCAGGGACTGGGGAACAAGTTAGAAGATTTAAAGGCTTTTTCACCAGCTGATCTAAATCCCTGCCTGTCTTTTTACTACCCAAGAAGCTGCCCACCGATTGCAATCCTTCCTCCACTCCACCAGAGCCATATTAATTCTGTGGTTTGGCCATCTAAAAGTTAGCAGTGTGGCATTTGAAATCTTTATTTCAGATTTTATTTTATATTCTGAGTTGGAAGTTTGCTAGTAATGAGGTGAATCCTCTGTGCCTGACACGTATTTCTCTTGGTGTTCATCTTTAAATTAGCCACAGAAAGGACAAACTAAAAGCAGATGTGTCATATTTTTCCTCTGTGTGTTTGGAAGCTCACTCATGGAAATATCTCTGTCAGATAAATGAATTCCAGGTTACTGGGATAAACAGATGCAATAAAATACTCGTGTGTAGAAGAAACCCTTACAAAAATGTGATCCAACAGCTCTTCAAGGAAATTGCCATGTCAGAGATCCAGCTTTGAGGCTTACCTCAGGCTTTTGCATAACATGATAGTTAGTACTTTAAACTGGAGAAAATGTGATGAGATCTTTTGATATTGTTCCACTTGCTTTTTCAATTTCATGGGATCAGCAGAAAGGGAAGGGAACCAAAGCTGAACTAATGCTGTGCTTTTGCCTCCACCACTGCCTGAACACACGGCAAGGATTGCTTGGTGGAGAACTGGGTATCTGTTACCCTTCTTATGGGCATCTCAAAACTGCCAGAAAATGTGCACTTTGGGCTTGTTTTCAACATAACATGAGAAAGAGGAAAACCAGAAATAAATGAGAAGGCTGAAATATAATTTTAAAAAAAGTAGTTATTTAGTTTGGCTACTGATTTATTAATGTATTATAGTTAAGCACTGAGGATAAACCCTCACTTAAAAATGTTCCTCAGCTCTAGGCGGGATTATTTACAGGAAATAAAAACAGTTAAAGAATTAGAATGAAATCCTGCACGTACTGAGTCAACAGAAATGTTGCCACAGACTTCATTAGGCCAGGTTTTAGCCCCAGATATCTACAAAGAACCACAATTCTCTTGCAGTCTGACTAGCAGATTAATATCTGACAACACCAGTTTATCTTTCCCTACAGAATCCTTAATTTTTATGCAGCCAGCCTAAAAACTTTGCTCCACAAGTTTGTGTTTCAGTGCAAAGGAGACAATGTTCCATGCTCCTTTTAGGCCCTTTGCTCACTGTCACCATTCCCATTTGGCTTAAGCACCTCCTGAAATTATTATTTTGCCTCTATGTCCCTTATAAGAATATTTTTCCTCTGAGGTATCTGCTTTCTCAGCAGCAATTTTAAGGGATTTCAGGCTACAGAAGAAATATAAAATAAACCCTGTGCTCATATATGTCATAAAGAACATGATCCTCTCACCCTGTCCTTGGAAAGCCCATCGGCATTTGCTGTACTTCAGTGATTCTCCATATGCTTTTGCAAGGAACATTCTGCACCTGCCAGCACAACACAGGACAAACAGCAGCTTTGCAGGAGGAAACATTAACTAATTTACACAAAGCCTTAGGTGGTCTATTAGCCCTTCATAAAAACAGGAACGTGTAATTACTGGATCCACGGACAGAATTAAACTTGATGGACTACAAAGAAGCAATGTGTGCAACAATTAACAACAAAGCCCAAGTAAACTGCTCTGATGGGAAGCCATGGCCTGGCTGAGTGAGTCTGACAGCTCGAGTTTACCCCTGCTGTCCCCAGGGACGTGCCCACCCCAAACTTTTCCGTCAGTGCAGACAGCTGAGCTCCTGTCAGAGTCACTGCACCCGCAGGTCATGTAAGATATAACCTGCTCAGCACAGGAGTACCTTTCTAGCATCATCAATTTTATCAACCCATTCTTTCTCCTGTGTCTCTGGACAAAGTGGCTGCTCCTCCAGTGGCTGATGCCCTTTTGGGAGGGTGCAGCTCAGAGGGGCAGCGCTGGCAGCAGGGCAGGGCAGCAGATGCTGTCCTGCAAGCCTGATGGAATGGCTGCTCCACAGGCTTTAGTTCATTAAGGTAACTGCAACCGCTCTGTGCCACAGTGCGCGGTTACACTTGGGATGGCGAAATCCATCCAAAAGAAAAGCAGCTCCACCCTGCAGCTCTCCGGCCACGCAGGTTAATTGTGAGTACTTTGCAGTGCCTGTGGTAAGGCAGGAACCTGGGGGGTTTCTGTCACAGCTTCCGTCCACAATTTGATTTAATGCCCTCCGTGAACAATTGCATCTCAGTGCTTGTAATAAGGAAATGCCATAAAGGTACCTGCTGCCTGGTCCAACATCTTTTGGCTTTGACAGCTCAAATTTACAGCTTTAATTCAGCACCCTGGAAGCTTGGTATTCTGTACACACACGGTGAAGGGCTGAAGGAGCAATATTTTATAGAAGTTCACCTGTGCTCAGCGACTCACGGAGGATGTAACCCCTTGGACCTTGTGAAATGACTTGCAGACAAATTCACGCTGCAGATTGCCCAGTGGCAGATGACAGAGTTCTACTCAAACCCCAACGTGCCTGGATGTATTCGCTGGGATGTTTTGCTTCTGTGGCGTAAAGAATCGAACTTTCAGCAGCTTGAGCAAGTGCTCAGCGGGGTTCTATCGGCCGTGAGCCTCCCCAGCAGGAGGAAAGGGCCCCTCAAAGCACATCCGATCTCCCTGGTGCTGATACCCGGGTCAGACACACTCCCTGACCCAGCACAGCCGAAACGCAGAGCTGAGCGTGCCCCTGTGAAAGGCGCTGCCACACCAACGCTGCTTGGGACACTCTGGATTGTAGAAGAATTCTTAGAGCAGAATGGACATGGTCTGTATGTGAATGCAGTGAACAAGCCAGGCTTAGCAGGGCCTGCTTGCTCTGAGTGCTGTGAGATTAACATAACTTAGTGCTGGGAGTGTCCGTGAGGTGTCCATGAGAAAAAAGGGAGGTTTAACGGGATGCGATAACCGCAAGCTGGGAGGAGGGAGGACACTTGTTTGCTGTATGTTATCCAGTTACTCGCCACTCGACGCGCCTCATTTTACCTAAGTATCCAATCCTAGAGTTAGTTACAGTGCGTGGACAACGGATGACTAGTTGGAAATGCTACATAACCCTGCTTGATTTGAGCAATAAAGGAGAACGCTATCTAACCGTATCGGTGTTTGGCGTTACTCGGCTCCCATTCTCAGTGGAGGACCCTGCTTCGCTGGATAAAACAGGATTTCCTGCAGGGAAAGTGGCTGCCATGCCCAGGACAATGTCACCTGCCGAGCACAGCAGGAGCTGAGCAAGGGAGCACCGAGCAGAGCTGAAGGGAGGAGAACCCCCGGCACTGCCCGGGCTGCTCTCTGACACTCTGCTCCTTCTGCAATCCCATTTCCACCCATTTCTGTGCTCCCCGGGGTCACCTGGGGGCTGTCACAAACTGCAGGCACTGCAAACGTCCCCAATCCGGGCAGGAGATGCAGCTGTTTAATGAGCCCTGCTGTCATTACAGCAAAATGACTCAAGGACTTTCTTAAAAAAGCCTCTTATTTATAGTATCATAGATTACCTTCATGTCTTTTAACAGGGAGGTGCTTTGAAATACTGCGCAAACGTTACAAGGTGGTCCTGAAATAATGGGAATTTAAACAGGATCTAACAGGGAAAACATAGCTGTTGGATGGAAAGAGAAAGCATTTGTTGAAATCTTCAGCAAAGGAGTATTCTGAGGAAAAGTCTGCACTTCTGAGCTGGAGTTTTACAGCATATCTTGCACATGGGAGTCAGGGCAAGGGTGTACTCTGGCAGAACTTTTGCATTGTGCCAGCTTTTATTTTATGGCATTAGTTTTGGTTTGTGCTTTAATCTGTAGTGGAGAGATGGAAAATCTGATTTGTACCAACCTCTCTGTGTGCCTGTGCAGGCTTTCTTGTGCCAGATAAACACAGTCTAGATGAACTACAGCTACACATCCCTGTTTGAACAAGAAAAATATTTGAAGTATCTACGTGGTGAATAAAGGAGATATCTGGGGCATGCTGATTTAAACCTGGCCAGGTCCTCGTGTTCCTACAGGGGATAATTATAGGTGAAATCTTAAATGGAACTGTATTAATCAGAGTAGGCTCATCTGCCAGCGCCCTTCCCGTCAAAACTCAAACAGCAGCAGGGAAATGAAGCCGTAATGACAGGGCTTCCATTCAGCCTCTAAATCTCTTTTCTTACGTACCCATATTTTAATGAAGTTTACGTGCCTTTTTAACGTAGGAGACATTTTGATGATCTTAGATACAGTCTCTAATTAAACATTCTGTAATTCAGCTTGGTTTATCTGTGTCAAATGCTAAGGAATCTGAGCAAGCCAGGTTAAGCCCCACTCTACCTCTGAGATGTTCAGGGAAGCTGGTGTCTTACACCAGGGGTTCTAAAGCTGCCGTGGCAGCAGGAGGATGTCCCTGCACCAGAGATCCCCTCTGGAGCAGAGCAAAGGAAAGCCCAGGCTGATGGTGCTGAGTCAAGGCTGGATGTGCTCCCAGCCCAGCAGCCCATGAGCCTCTTCCCCTGGCTTGGTTGGAAATTCTTGCCTCTCTTGACTCATTCAATTTTTTCCCCAGCCTTTGATGAGATTCCCATATGGGATGTGGCATCTGTGAGCCACAGATTACTTTCATCTGAAAAGAACGGTTTGGAGAATATGCAGATGACATAAATACACTGAGTTTTGAATGTCTTCGTTCTCACATGCCAATGTGTAGCATTGCATGTCGGAAAAATACGTTTAAAATAATAATAATTTTAATGAATTTGTAGAGGGTCTGGCTCCTGTCTCATAGTCAGATCTATGCCATGCTCGCCTTCGCTTGCTACATCTGTGAAACATCCATTATTTTTCCATGGTGTAAATGATCTCATTTCTGTTGCTTTCCCTGCAACACAATGCCACGTTCATTCCTCCTTCGAAAATTTCAGGAAGAGAAGCAATTTGTAAGAATGACAGGAAAATGGCTTCTCATCTGTGTACACCACAGCAATCTGACACACAGAAAGAGGCTCTGGTGAGATACACAAATCCTAATTCCCACTGAGTTTCAAGCAGTCCAGATTTAAAAAAAAAAAAAAAAAAATTGACATCAACCAATTTGATCATAAAGATTCTAATTCAGCACAGGTTAATTGAGAAGTCAGATTTACTGCTATCACTTCTGGAGAGGAGGGAGATAAGCGAACACAATGACTCTTTATCAACAATATGGGGACTTCATTTAAAGAGAGAGCATTAGGTTACAGGCTGGAAGATTAGTAGCAATCAGCCTGCTCTCAGAAAAGAAAATGCACTGGGTGATAAAGATAGAAGGCAGGAAGCTGGGTGCATAGAAATGAGGTTTGATGCCAAATATTGCCGGTCAAATCTCAGCTATCTGTCAAGTTGGCACTGATCACTGCTGATGCACAATTATTATTACTCACCTGTGATCAGGTCATTTACCACGACCAAGCCAATGGCTCCTCCCACCCATTTCGTTTGTTAACGGCATTTTAATGAAAAAAAGTCCATCTAATACCTCTTTGAGATGACTAACCATTGTGTAATAGTACATAATGGTATATGAAATACATTTTCTTTTTCCCAATCGCCCATAAAAAGATATCAGCTGTTATTCTGTTCCTTAGCCACGACCCCATAAATCTGAGTGCAGTTCTGCCTTTAAAGGTGGCAGGCTTATTTTTCCTTTTTCTTTGTTTGCCATGTGTTTTCCATACCAAAAAGTGCCTGTTTTGTTGCAAGTGACAGAAGGAGAATTTAAAGGGATGCTGGAGGATCATAAAGATTCCCCTCTATCCAATCCCAAGCACGCGTTCGCCTTATTGTTCTGCTGACTAAAGAATTAGGAACTATTAATATTGTCTCTGCTGGCAGGTCAGAAAAATACTTATTCTGTAGTCGAGCAGATTAATCCAAAGGGGAAAATAACCCTGCAAAGCCCTGCAAAAGCTGCAGTCTAACCAATCCACTTTCCAAAGCCAGATGTTTCCAATCTGTTTAAGTGTTAATCTCACGGTACGCCTTTCTATGCCTACTGAAATGATTTCAGCATGTATTGAACTATTAGAGAATTCATATAATTAGGGCAGCTCTTATTTATGAAGGAGCTTTTTGGACGAAGCCCTATCAGTGTGTTTGTCAGGCATGTGCTCGAGTTAATTATTGAGGCGTGTTGGGACCTCTTCCCGTTAGGATTTTTGATGGGCTCTGGATACTGCCCAACTTTGGGAACTCTTTCCAGAGACACTCTCGGTGAAATCAGAGGCAGTGTAATAGTGGGTAAGTGGGCAGAGGGTGAGGTCAGAGGTACAGGTTTCTAGAGCCTGTGATGGGTATGGAAAATAGACTTGCATGTTGGGGAAGATGAAACAGGAAAGCCTTATGAATATGATTGCCTGGCAAAAGATGCTGAGTATAGGGAAACTGTATGTGAGATTGAAATGAAAGCAAGCTTTAAGATACCGAGCCTTAGTTACTGAACAACTGGAAAACAATGGGATGGCCGGCAGAAGGTAATCCCCTCTCTGTTGAACAATACCCTCTGCTTGCAGACAGCTCCAAGGGTCAGAGCAGACCCTGCTGGCTTGGCAGCAGGGGTCCAGAGAGGAGTTTCTGGAGTTTAAAATGTAATGCAGTATGGCAAAGTAACAATTCTTATAGGCTGTATGTAAATACTATGGGATTTGTATCTTGTACTAGATTGGTTAGTGGAAATTAGAATATTCAACACAGAAGAAGATTTATTGTATTGTAAACGAGAACCTCGCTCTCTTTACTCTCTTTTCCCTCTCCTTTTACTACTTCCACTACTTCTCCTGTTTCTTCTTGCCCTTACTCTCTCTTGCTCTCTTACTTTTCTGGCCTGCTCCGAGCTGCAGCTGGCAGCTCCAGGCAGGGCCACTGTACCCACACCCTTCATAATAAACTACACACTCTAAGACCCAGCCTCAGAGATCTCTCGTCTGTAGCCGTCCCGACCGTCCAAAACCAACCAGGAACCTCCTACACTTGCAAATGAAGGCACTGCAACCCAATCTGAGATCTACTGCAGCAAAAACAGGGTAACTATGAAATGTAGTTACAGCTACCCATTCCTCCTGAAAACTGGAGGGATTTTTTCCCTTCTTACACACACCTCCTTAGATCTTTTCTTGGCATGACTTTGGCCTGCTCTGATAAAGAGCTGGTTTGCAATCTGACAGCCAGACTGCGAGGTTTCAGCCGTGACCCCTTCCGTGACAGGTGCTGATGGGCTCTGCTGTGGGGGCCCAGTGTGTGAAGAATAATGGCTCGTGAGAGGAAGGTGACAAGAAAGGTCAGGAGGCAGCTGAGGGAGCCTTGCATTTCATGTCAAGGACCTTAAAGGGTCTGGGAGGGCTGCAAAAACTTTCCTCTGGGGCTGCTGACTGACAGATCAGTGTCATGATTACAAACTGATTTTGATAAATCATGTTGATCTACTGTTTGCAAGTGGCTTTAAGAGAGCTGGTGGCCAGCCATGCATTCCTGTGGCATACCAGAGCAAACCCATAGGGAAAAAAGCGCATTATGCCTTGCTCTGTGTCCTGCTGGCCCACAGGACAGGGAACAGGAGCGTCTGGGAGCAGGACCTCCACACCAGGAGCTGCCCAGCTTGAAGTGCCGCTCTCTCTTCCCATTTTGTGAATCTCCACAGACATCCCAGTTCCCCGAGGGCCTTTTAACCCCTGAATCCTTCAGCAAAGCGCCTCTGCCTAGCGAGCAGGCAGCAGATTTTGGCTGTGGGAACGGGCTGGCAGAGAATACGTGCAGTTGCAGACGTCTGTGCTTACCCACACAGGGTGAGGAGTTTATCGTGGGGCTTAAGGATGATTCCTTTATTAGTGTGGTATGAGACGAGGAAGGGGAATCGGTTTAAAATTAAAATGAGGATTTTTCAACTTGTCCTTAATATTTATAAGGCTCCTTTTGCCTTACAGACAAAATCCTCGAGGAGAAGAGGGAAAGCTGTTCATCCTTATTTCTTGTGCCTTTAGTTCAGCTTCTCATTGTTTATACTATTCTGAGCAAAATAACTGTTCTGGAAATGCAGTCATTTAAAAAATCCCATCTACTAAGCCTTAAACAGCAGAGACATGCCCTGCTATGTTTGTTCCTTTGTTGTTGCTATGGCATTACCACACATTTTTCCATGTAGGAAAGGAAATCCCGTGGAGACCAGATAATAAAGGCTTGAATTTCCAGGGCACAGTGTCCATCTCGCCTCTTGACCTGTTTGACACCCTCTTTCACCAAACCTGCATTCACTGAATCCAAATAAACAGTCAGCCATCAAAGGAAATACTTTTAAAAGGATTGCTCATGGTTAGCCTTGATGAAATATACATTGGAAAAGCTGCATTTTAATCATGTTCGGAGTTCTGCATTTCAAAAATGGTTTTGTTGAACTACATCAGACTTGTCATTCAGGGAAGTTTCCTTCCATAGGATGCCTGCATTTAAAAGTCAAGTTAACCAAACCTAAACAAATTTCCCAGGAGGCTGCAACGAGCGTCTCACGCGCTCAGCCCTGACCTCTGTGCTGTACCAGGTGTATCCCTGCTCTCTGCAAGATTCCAAGAGGCTGCACGTTTATACAACATCACCAATTCTCAACAGGGTGTTGGAGGATTCATCAAAATCACTGCACGTCACTTGTTGGAACAAGCTTTGGCTGAAGCTCCCCACTTGGCTTGACATTAGTTTGCAAAGATTAATCCTGTGTCCCAGTCTGCCTGCCCTGCCTAAATCCCCTGCTCATCCTGGGTTGCACAGAATTGTCGTGCCTTGTTTTATCTTAGAAATAACTAACTGTTTCATGGTGTTACCTGAAATTATCCTTGGCATGTAAGCCAAAAGTGATGAATTAATACAAGTTTGTTAAATGCTCCAGGACATTTATCCTACGTTAATTTTTCAGTACCATCATCTTCAGCTCACTTTAACGAAGATCTAGCTGTAATTTAAGCAAACTGTTGATGCAGTTATTAGGGAAGAATGTACAGTTCACAACTGACTAAAGAGCAGCTGTCTCACACAGAACTGTTTGATGCAAAATGATGTGGCTGTTTTGGGCCAGACTTCTTGGGCTTCCTTTGCTGTCTGTCTCCCACTGGTGCCATTTTTGTGTGGCACAGCTCAAAGGCACTGGCCCGGCCTTCCAGGCAGATTGAAAGGGCCTGGTATCCTCTCATCTCTTGAAGCCACATATCCATATTGCACACAGGATATTGCAGCCAGCACAGGATAATCTGCCACGGGCAGCATACAGCTCGTGGCCTTCCAAATTCGTCAGACAACACGGGAAAACAAACAGCAGCCTTACAGGCCTAATGGACTTTTAATGCATTTGATGGATTCTGCCTCAGCAGTTTCTAACGGAACATCTAAAGAGGGAAAATTCCCTTCTCATGGAGATTCTGAGGAGAACATGAGCTGACAGGGCAAAGGCTCCTCTTTGGAACCCTTGGATGCTGTGCAGGAGAGCTCAGTGGCCAGACTCCAGGACTTCATCTCTTACGAAACACCGCTGAGCTTTGCAGGGTTAGGGCCTGGCTGTGCCCGAGCCAGAGGCTGGTCACGTACCACAGCAGTTAACAGAGGCAAAAGGCACCAGGAAACTCTGACCTCCTTGGTCAGGACCACTGAACTCAACTCCCCAGAGCTGGTGAAGAGGGGGCACAGAAACTGGAGCTGGAAGTCTGCTCCCATGGCCAGAGGGAAGCTGTGGCTTTAGACAGAGACTTGTTCTGCAGTTATCAGGAAGAAGACAAAGCCCTAAATTCCTTTGTTGAATCCAGACAGGCAGCAGTGGTGACACATTCCTCCTAGTCACATATCCTTGACTTTGTTACTTTTGCATAATCTTTGAACTTCAGCTATTGATAAATAAATTGGTTTACAAAGCAGAAAGTAAATCACCATTTGCTGCTGAGCTGCTATTGTGCCACTCATTTGTAAGGCAGCTTTCAAGCTTTTTTTTTTTAAATCAGTTTGGCTTGACATTTTGTTTTCCTACTGTTATTTATGAGCTCCATCTTATGAATGGATTATGTAAAATAGTTTAATTCCAGTTGTTGCAATTTCTCAGATGTCATCACACAAAAGCTTGCTTTGAGTAGAACACTCAGGTCCAGATTTTGTTCTCAGCTGTGCTGATAACAAATTAGACCATCATCCACAGAGATCAGAAGGGCTTTCCTCAGATTTACAACTGTTATGAGCTTTCAGGAAAAACATCTGAGCAATGCTCTGCTCAGAGTGAGCAAAGGCACATCACTGCCTCTCAGCAATGTTCTGCAGGCAGGGTCAACCCACTTAGCCACTGTCCTCAGCTCAGAAACCGAACCTGGTGAGTCTTCCTGCAAGCAATTATGAGCTGCATTCAGCTGTGACTTGACTGCTTTTGTTATAATGGCAGAAATGGGGATGGGTGGATTTTGGAACAGTTGCTTTCTAAGATTTTGGATGCACTCAGTCACTTCAGAGCAAGGCAAACCTCGGTAGCTATTTAAAGCAAAGCACTTTAGTCCCCTTTTGATGGCAGGTATTAGCTCTTCTCTACTGTAGTGAACCAACAGCTCTTAAGCCTTTGCAGATGCCAAAATTTGTGCCACTTATTACTCTCCATTTCTCAGGTTTCTCTGATCTCTCAGCATCTGACTTTGCACCTGAGCGTGGGGCAGAGCCTGTGTAAGAACAAGAGCTTTGTTGCTAAGGAGCATTTGGGATGTACTACTGCTATTTATTTCCCTGTACTAAATGCTACTTCATTTCCTGGGATGAAACATGTGATGTGGCCCACAGGAGATGCAGACAAGGTGCAGGATCATGCTGCAGAGAGAAAGAAGAGTAACTACAAATTTCTGCTTTGTGTTGGCTCGCTCGGGTTGTTACCCTGTGGTTGCCTGGACTCAGGGCACTCGGTCAAGGGCTCAGCTCCTGCACTCACCCAGTGTTTTTCTGGAGGCCAGCCCGGCAGCAGAGCAGGAGCTGGTCCCTGGGAAGCCTCACAAGGAGCCAAACAGGTTGCATTTGTCATCTCAGCACACAGAACCGGGTATGGCTCATTGCTGTGACATCCTTGTGACAGCACGGAGCCACGACGGTGACGGATGGCACCCAAACCATTTCAATGGCTGCAAACACAGAGCAAGGCAACAGCCACCCAGTTCTGTGTGTGTGTCAATAAAGCAATGACAGCCAGAGGCACCTTTCAGTGAGCTCCTTGGCTGGGGTCCACGGGCCCGGCCAGGTGTGCCTGGCTGTGCGTGCAGGCGAGGAGAGCAGGCAGGACCAGCATGGCCTGGGCTGCTGCCTGGGGCTCACCCTCATGGCCAACGAGTTTTGCTGGTGCTCTGCCGCACCCAGCACGGCTCTCCTCTGTGTGAACCACAGACCAGCCTGCCCTGGGAACAGGAGCAATCCTGCACAAGGCCTTTAGGAGCAATTTATCCTCCTTTAGAAAGGCATGTTGTTGTAATGGCATCCTATGCCAAGCATGATACAGTTTAAATGTTCCTCGCTGGTTACAAATGTGACCTTCATTAACTCGTCTTTGTGCACCGAGTTCTACAGGAACAGCTCATTGCATTTTCAATTTAATTTAATTTGAATGATAATTTAAAAGTTGTTTGATGCAAATGCGACCATCTGCATCCTCGCAGCTGACACAGTTCTTAAAGATGGGTTTGTCAGCAGGGGTGGGGGGAGCTTGATGGGGAGGAAGAGCCCCAAGCTCCCAGGAGCAAACTGGGAGTGCCTGGGGGCTGAGAGGGGAAAGGAGAGGAGCCGAGCCAGGCAGTGGCTGGTTATCAAAGTTGTAGGTGGCTGTTAAAGTCTGGAGTGGTGATCACGAGCCATCAGCTCACGGCACTGCTTGTGTCAGCACAGTAACTGCCCAGGTAGGTGCTGAGCAGACCGGCTGTGACACAGAGCACAGGGAGCTGCCAGGAGGGGCTGAGCCAGGTTCAACCCTGCCTGGGCACAGCCCAGCAAGGACACGGCCTCTGCCTCTTCTCTTGCCTTTAATGGCAACACTGTCCTCAAACTGAGAGCTCCCACTGACTGCCACGGAGGGGAGCGAGGTGTGATGCAGATAGAAACTCTTGTTTTGCTGTGACTGAATCGAAGCTGTAGGTTTCTGAGGACAAGTGTCAGCCCATTCCTCCCCCCTGCAGTACTGGATGCTTAATGGAAGTAAATAATAATAATAATAATAATAATAATAATAATAATAATAATAATAATAATAGCAGTGCTAATGGCTGTTTGTTCACGCTTGCTATTCGGCTGCCAAACTTTGGATAACTCAGTAAAACCGAAACCCTGAAGTGTTGCACTGACTTTTCTAGAACTTGGTCTGGGCTGACTGCTGATTTCCTCCTAAAGTAATATGATAAAATGGGCTGTGTCCATTCCAGGCTTCTGAAAAAGAGCCAGAGGGAACATTTTGCCCCTAGTGCTTCCCTGCTGGCAGCCTTGGTCAGGTGGGATGGAAAGGAGCTCCTTGCTGAGTCCTCACTGCAGCAACAGAGCTTCTACCCCAGGGAGTCCTGCTTGGAGACCGGGCATCCCAGGTGGCTCCAACAAAACCTACCTGAACTCTGCTCCAAAGGGAACAGAGCTGTGCCCCGAAGACCTTCTGTATTTCAAATAATGCTTTCTTTGGCACCCGTGTGCAACAGCCCTTCAGTGGTGTCGTGGAAATGTGGTTGAAAGCTTTTAGCTAAATTTGCAAGCATCAACTGCCTTGCCAGTGTGAGTGTGAATGAGGGAAATGAGAAAAATGACTCTCTCTGATCAGAAGGGAGGATTGGGCTGGCACTGTCTGTGGCTTGGGAGTCCTGGTTTTAATTCTTAGTACGACTCTGTGCTCCTGAGAGGCTGAATTCTCTCTCCTGGTTTCTAGTGAAACTCACGCTGCTCCTGCAAGGGCAGAGCAGGGCAGCCCCTGGCAGTCCCAAGGAAGACAGATCCCTTGCTCAGATGAGCGTGCAGGGTTTACTGCCTCACACCTAGGAACTGGATGAAATACTGTTAGAAGAACTACAGGTGCATTAATCTTCACACTTTTCTCGCCCTTCATTTAAAACCATGTTTTCTGCTATTTCTCATGAGCTCCCTAAACTGGGACATGAGAGATCACAACATCTTTGACAGCAATAGCCTAGAACTCCCCACAGGGCTCAGGTGTCTTATTTTGTCGTGTTCCAGGTGCCCCTGAGAGCTGTGCTGGCAGTCCCTCGGGAGTACCAAAGCCTGGGGATACTTGTGTGCCTGCATCCTCGGGAGCAGGATGCACGAATTACTCTGTTAAAACTTGGTCCCATTTGAAGTTCACCTTACAAGCAGCCCGGTTCTCTGTCTGGCAGTGGAAAACCAAATGCAGCAACCTGATTTTTAACGGATGACTTTCTCTGCAAATAATATTTGGACTGTATTTATGGGGATTAGAATATTATTTAAGTCAGTTTTTGGGAATAAGCTTTTCTTACGCGAGATCAGACTGAGTGGATAAGGTGAACAGAGAAGGTGGTTGGGAAGAGAAGCTTTAAATTGCCACTGCAAGGCTGATTTCTGCTCCTTCTGCTCTGTGTCGGTGCTGCTTCTCTCCAAGCCCATTAGAGAAACACTTAACAGAAAAAGGCAACCCCCTGGGAGAGCCTTCCACCTCCTGGAGAGATTTGGAGGAGAGCTTGCATCTCTGCCCATTAGAGAAAAAGTACTTTTAGCTTTTAAGTTCAAATGATGGATCCAAACAACATATGCTAGGAGTGAACACAGTCTTGCTGGGAGAGGACTTGCCAAATCTAAGGCTGCTCTAGCAATAAATAATAATCCTAATTAGGCTCCTTCCCTCAGGAGCACCCAATTTTGTGATATTGATACAACATGGCATTGGAGCCTCTCATCTTAACAGCTATTCAGAACACCACTGAAGTGTTAAAAAAACCCCCACCACGTACAGAAAAACACTTTTCTTGAAAACAGACACTTAGAGAAAGTCACATTACTTGTGACTGTACTTTCCTATCGCTGTATATCAGCTACTTCTGAAAAATAAGGGAAAAAATGAAACAGCAGCTGGTCTCACTACTGCATTGCTCTGCAAGACAGGCAAAGCAGCTCTTTTACATGAACACTGATTGCAGTGGGAGAAAACTATGGACTCTTGAATTTTCTCACAACACTTGGTTTCCTGGTATCAAACATCTCTGCAATAGAAACCCTATAGTTTGGCTTTCAAGAGGCAAAATCTCTTTAGCTGGTGTGTTAGAAGGACTGCAGATTTCATCTGTCACTGAAAATCCTTCTGTGCTTCCTCTGCAAACATGCAAACATCAAATGGTGGAGCTCTTCCAAGGCTGTCAGCTCAAACATCCTTTTCTGGCCTGGAAGATGCTTAGAAAGGGAAGTTTCAGAAACAGAGATGAGAAGACTCCTGTCGCAGCTTCTCCATGCTTGTTACAGGAGCTCCCAATGCATGCACTGCCCCTCGCTGCTCCTTCAGCTGCAGGGCTGGGAGCTCATCTGTTTTTTCCCTCTGGATGCCTGGGCTTTGGCTCTCTGCTCCAGAGGAACCTTGAAAGGAGGGAGAGGAAAGGGATGGTGCTTTTCCAGCGGCAGTTGTGGAAGTTCAGGAAGCCGTGCCACGAACAGCCAGCAGTGCTGGAGCAAGGGGGCCTGACAGTGCCTTTGTTGTAGGAGAATTTTAGCACTGCTGGGGTAGGAACCCCCCAACAGCTTGGTAACTGAGCCTTTACCCCCTCGTGTCCTCATAAATTAAACATAAAGCAGCCGCCTGCTCCTGCAGACAGCCGTGTTCTAATAAATCATGTAAATAGTCTGGGAGATTCACTGCCCTTTATTTCACTTGAGTCCCGTAACTCAGCTGTTAATTGGATCTGGGATAAAATCTGTTTTACTGCATGTTCCCTAAGCAGGATTCTGTAAAGTTCTTTCTAGAATAACAACCTCTAGCACTGCCTGCTTTGTTTAGCTCCTGTCCAGCACAAGGAGGAGAGCAGTAAAGCAGCACGGCTAAACTCAAGAGGATTTTTCTTGTGGCTCTCCCAGGCTGTTCCCGTTTGCTCTGGGAGTGTCCCAGGGAAGGTTCATCCTGGTTTTTGCAATGGCAGCACAGCTGCTGACACTGGGCTGCTTCTGCCTCCAGTCCCAAAGCAGTGGTTTCCAAGGGGCCTGGCAAAGTGAAACCCTTTTGGAGCAATTATCCAAGGCTGTTCTAACCAGCAAATAGTTTATCCTAATGGTTTTTCAGAAAGATCTTAGAAAATTCTGGTCATTTAATTGATAAAATGCACTTTTTCAGCTGGGAATTTCATCAGTGAAACAGATGTGGGATGTACAACAAAAAAGGCATTTGGAGGATTTTTTTTCCCTTGGGAAGGGGAACCCCAAATCTGTTTGTTCCTTAGCTTCCACTGATTGCATCACAGAAGATATTTGAGGCTTTTTTAGGACAGCTGGTTAAAGAAATGAATATAACCTGTACCTATGGAACTGAGGAAAGATGACTGGGGTTTTTTTTCCCCCCCCTGGTATTTTCTCACAAAACTCAAATCCTAAAAATTTTAGGAAGAGGATTTGCTGAGAGGTCTGTTGTCTAGAGGTTGTCACCTCCCTGGTCCTGTGCTGTGCCGAGTGTGTGGCATCAGCAGAGGATGCAGCTCCTGTTCCCTGCCAGGCTCCTGCTCTGTGGAAGCACCGAGGGCACTGCTGCTCGGCTTCATTGTTTACAGACCTAACCTGAACCGGTCTCTAGGAGCAACAGCAACATAATTAGCTTTGGCAATTAACACTGCTTAACTGAAGCTGCTGCAGGACCAAAGGCACGGGTTTTTGTCTGCAGAAGCAGCAATTAGCATTTCATTAAGGTAACAAGCCTAGCTAAGACTCCTGAGCCTGCCGGGGTCTGCTGATCTAATTTTGGGATCCATCGATAAGCCCTAGGGACCTTAAAGTGAGATGCATCAAGGCTTTCACCACCAGCACGTTGGAAAAGCTGACTGCAAAGGGATGGGAAGGTTTTGTCTCTTCTGGGTTAGTTAGCAGCCAGAGTAGGTGTGAGGTGACTCCGGGCAGCACCAGCTCAGAAAAGCACACGGTGCAGTTGGGTCTGCACAGCCCAAAGATTGAAACTGCGGCCTCGTGGGACCTCAGGAAGCACCAGTGGTTCAGGGAGGCTCTTCCAGCTCCAGCTTTCAGGTTTTAACTCTAATTTCCTGTCTTGTCTATATCCCCAAGCAAACATAACTTTTGTTCATCTTCTGAAGGAGAGTCTATTTCTGCACCAGTTTCACATTCAGTTCCTTGGCTGGTTTGGTTTGAAACATTACACATGTGTTGGGAAAGAGATATCTTTATTTTTGATGGCTTGTGGTTTGTTTTTTTTTTAAGTCTTGCCTGCAGCTGTGGCTTGGTGCTTTGTTCACCCTAAATCTGAGCTCAGGGGAAGGGGCTGACTCCACACAGGCAGGACTCTGGGTCAGAGTGACCAGGAACAGTCACTGCTGTTCCTCCACTGGACTTTGGGGAGTTGGGATGCTGGGGATGCATCATGTGCACACACAGCTTTAGAGCACCAGGTTTCAACAGCCAGGAGCTGTAATGCAGTGCACACCCCTCCCACCCATCATTCATGCACACTGAACTCCAGCAAACAGTGTTTAGTGGTTTTTCTAGGAAACACCACCACAGAATCAGCAGAAAATTCCTTTTTTTTTTTTTTACTGTTCTTTGGCATAACATGGGACAAAACCCATCCTGCTATGACGCTTTCTGATGTTCAGGGTTATTATCTAATGCAGCTCTACGTGGAGACTCTATCCCTTGCAACCTGCTTTGCTGTTCTCTGTGCTGCATGCAGCCAGTAATTTCCAGTAATCTGGAAATTTGCTAAAAAGAAGGCACAGAGTTGAACTTCTGTGAAAGAGACTGATATGATAAAGTCAGGAAGTGGCTCAATAGCAATTTTATTGGAAAGTGTCTCTGTTGCAACAAGCAGGGCTTTGGTGTCTCTCTTCTGAATCAATGGTGTTGGGGTTTGAAGAAACCTTGCTCTGGGATATGCACTTTGAATTCCATAAGGGCTTTCCCAAACAGCTTGTTTCTGGGCATGCAAGAGAAGTAGGAATGCTTTCCTGTTTCCTGAAGATGAAAACCTACTAAGGAGGACAAAGTGTGCTCCTCCATTCACTCTTTACTTTGATTACATGCAAAGTTTTATTTTATGTCCGGATAGATCAGGCTTGGGATTTTCGAGGGGGAAGAATAAGACAGAAGTCTCTAACCTGACTTCCAGGGAGTTTCTGCCACTGAGCTGAAGGAGGGGAAGGAGCCTGGCAATGGGACACCCATTCACAAGCTGGGGACAGGCTCCCTCCTTGTGCTGTTGGTGTTCAACGCCCTCCAAAACCCTGTGACCCCGGCCCGTCGCCAGGGTTTGTCACAGCTCATTACACAGCAGGAATGTGGAAGCCCAGTGACCTTTCCCAGAGGGACAGGCAGAAAAGCAACAGCACAAAAGAGGGAAGAAAATGTTGTACACTTCAGAAGATAAATAATTCAATGTTATTGTGATGGAAAACACTGGGCTGACAATGGGCAGGGCACAAAACGTTCCTTGTAGGGTGTTGGTTCTGGGATTTGGACTTCTATTTGTTCACTTGGGTGCAGCTTCCCTTGCTGCCCTGCTTGGCTATCAGGGAATTTCAGCAGGCTTGGGAATAACTCTCAGGTCCAAGTTAAAGGGGGATGTGGGGAACCTGAGCTCTTTGGCGATGCACTGGAGCAGGGATCCGAGGTGGGAGAGCTGGGGATGTTTTTCTCAGCCTCCTGCCAGGCAAAGGAAGGAAGAGGCCTAAAGTGACATTTCTAAACCTATTAAAAAGTCAAGGCAAACTTTCAGCCTTTGTCCTCAAAGCTCTCCAGCTTCTGTAGTGGGAGAGCAGAGCCCCTGGGACTGCTCCCAGCTGTGACTCCAGAGCTTCTCCTTCAAACAGGTCCAGGTTTCCAACCATCTTGTTCCCCCTTTCATTTTACTTCCAGTTTTTATTTAATCTGACTTCTCCGGTCTCCTGAGACAAACTGATTAATTCTTTTCCCCTTCGTAGTCCCCTGAGTCCCTTGTTCAATCTTTCCTGCCTCAGTGAGATCTTAATAAATGCTGCCTGTGGCTGGAAGTGGGATTGGGTCTTGGCACTGTAATTAATTCTTTACTTCCTCCATGGCTTCAATGTGCTATTTACAGCTGCCAGCCCCTGCAGGAGCAGAGGTTTGCAGACTGCCTCCAACTTTTGCCTCTGATTAATGTGTTCTATCCACCTTGCTTTCTCCTTGCTCTTTTGCATTTCCTGCTTTGCCCTGTATTCAGTTTAGTGTTGACACAGAAAAACACTGGTGGACTTCCAGGTAGAATGCAGTCTTGGAGACAGCAATTGCCAGGCTTTTCTGTTTGCTTATGCTCTGTTATTTGAAAGCCTCTTAGTCCAGGCTGCCTGCTTGTGACAGGACGTCCAGACCCTTGCAGCAGCATGACCATGCTCTGTCTGTATCTCCCTAACTGCTTTCTGTGGCCTCCAGTAGCAGCTTGGGGGATTTTAACTCCAGCACAGGACTGTCAGTCCAGGTGGAGGCAACTGGGAGGGCTGGAAGGTCTGAATGAGGAAAGGGTTTGTGGCTGTGGGCAGATCAGCACAGGGGAGCACAGCGAATGCCTGAAGCCTGCAAATACTACAGAATTGTGCAGGCTGATACCACAAAATATAAATAGGAGTGGATTGACATTAATCTGGGGATAATTGGGCGGAGTGGGGGAGCTGCTCCTTGCTGGCTGTGGGAGGCTCCTCCAGCAGGGAAGGAAGCCCCAGTGCTGGCCCTGTTTTATCTTGAGGGAAGTGCCTCAGCCTGGGACCTGCCCAGGGCTTCAGCAGTGAGCTGGAAAGCTGCATTCAATATGCCAGTGAGGAAGCAAATGCAAATTTCCTCCTTCTCTCTCTTTTGGGTGAGATTTATTCCACCTCCACATGCACAGCCTCCTGGCAGCAATAAATCACAGAGGGGGAGGGAATGCTGCAAGGAAACGGATACCCTGCAGCTTCTGTGTGCAGGGCAGGGAGATGGGATGTGTGGGGATCAGCAGCTGCTCCCAGGCATCACAAACCTGGTGCAGCACACACTCCCACTCCTTCCCAGTACTGCACTGGAGACCACCCACCAGAACCTGCAGATTTACTTTTTAGTCATCCCCTTCCTTCCCTCCTGTGCCAGGATTGTGTGTGCCCAGTCTGGGATGGAGCCACCAACCTCATCTTGGCAGAGGGGTCCGTTAGAGACGAGCCCTTCCCCTGCTCCGTGCCGAAGTTCTCTCCAGCATCCGATGGATCCCCCTGGACCCCAGGCCTGGGCTGCACTGCAGACCTAAGCTGAGGATGTGCCCCCAGTCCCCTCACCCACTGGGACCATGGAAAATACACCTGGTGTCTGGGATCAGCCCGGGGAAAGCAGAAGAGCCACGCAAGCCAAGCAAGCAAATGTACCGCAGGATTGTCTCTCATCTGGGGACAGGAGAAGCTGCAGCAGCCCCCTCTGCTTGGTCAGTGCTGCTCTCAGCTGTCCTCAGCTCTGCCCTGCTGAGAGAGGCAGGGCAAGGCCACGGACAGGCACTGCAGGGCAGCAGCTCAGTGCCCTGCTCTGCTCTGCAACTCCTGGCACAGGTGCCCAGCTGAGCTGAGAAACCTCCCTGTCCTTCCCCAGCAGCCTCAGCCCCTTCTGGCCTTACCTTGCATTCCCTGCTGCTGGGGCTCTGGCTGGGCACCTCTCAGGACTGGAGGCACAGGAGGTGCTGTGCCCCCTCCACGCTGGCCATGGCAGCAAGGCACAGGAGGAACAAATTCCCTGCAGTGATGGTGCCAAGCACGCTGTCCACTGCCCAGCACCCCTGCTCAGCCCAGGGAAGGAGCCCTGCTCCGGGGAGCCTGGGTTCATCCTCTGGGAGAGGCACTGGGATGCTGCCTGGAAGCACCTGACCGAGCTTTAATCCCCTTTCAGCACAGAGCCCCCAGCAGAACTAGGACAGCTAAAAATACTCACGAAGGAAGCAGTCATTTGGGCAGGAGTGAACTGAACCGACTGATCTCAAATCAAAAGGTTCAAGAGGTGCAAAACGTGGTCTCATCAGGTCGAGCACCAGAAAAGGAGCAAAGATGTGACCCAGTCGCAGAGCTCAAGAAAAGCAGCAGAACCTAAAGGATTTGCTAAACTTCACAGCAGCAGCAGCAGCAGAGCCTGTACCAGCAGTGCAGGGAGGTGCCTGCTGATTCCCCACCATATGCTGACTTTACCTTTACTGTCAGTCTAAATTCTGCCAATTATTAAATTATCCAACTTGCAGCAGGAACGCAGTTAGATGTGATCCAAATGGTGTCACTACAATTATGGTAATTATCTGAAAACAAGCCAATTACTTCCCTCCTCCTCGTGCCAGTTGGTACCAAGATAGCAGCTGTTCGAGGCAAATTTGTTATCACGTTACTGTACATTTGTTAAAGGTTGAGGTTATAGATTCTAGCCTTTTAAATATTAAAGATGCTATAAAGTCATGGAGTGTATAACATATTAGGATTTTTTTTAAATGTCGGGAAGGGAGAAATTTCTTTTATATGCCAAGAGAACCAGTGGGAAAGTGATTTACTCATGGTGGCTGACTGGAAATGTGTACTTTGCAATCGGCATACAACCAAGCTATAAATTAACCTGTGTCAGCTGGTTACCTCTACCCATGTAAAATGAACTAAATGCAGAAGTTTTCTTGGGGATCTTTTACATTTTACATCTTTCTTCAGTACTGGCATGCAGGATGCTCCACACATCCAGAGGCACCTTGCAGGATTGGCCCCTCTGTGGATGCACTCTCAGCAGTTTGTTCAGCTTGTCAAGAGGTTTGGCTCATTTCATCGTGTGAGAAGCAGCACCACTCATGGAGAGTGAAGGCAAAGGAGGGCCCAGCTCTGCCCCAGGCAAAGAGGCTTGGGCCAGCATTGGGCAGAGCCATGGGAAACACTTCAGGCATGTGAAGAGCCTTCTGAAAAGTTGCATTATCGAGGCATCTTTTACTTTGGAACCTGCTCATATTAAGGACAGCCTTGCTTGAATTGCTGAAGGTGTCAAACACACAAAGCCCACCACTTGCAGCCACTGCCGGGGGTGTGAATGAAGCACCCTCAGAGCACAGACCAGCGTGGCCTCTTGTTTTGCACAGACCTTCCTTGTGGAAACCAGAGGCTTTCATCTCGTGTTAGCCACCATACCCTCGCTTGGACTGACCTTAAGTTTTTTTCCATGTGGTGTTTTGAAATCTTTGCTTTTGATGTGGGTAAAATACTTCTTTCAACAAATGTCAAGAGCAGATTAAAGAAAATTAAATGGCAGAAAGAAGAGATTCTGCCTTTTGGCTGGAGCAGCATTTTCATGACAACTGAGTGAATTGGCTATGAAAAATGTGAATTTCCCTCTCTGTGCTCAAGGTACATGCCAGTGGGATCTGTTTATATCCATGAGCTTTACACACACCCCCGTGCATCCGTAATTCCCTGCAGCTTGTGTGCAGCTACGGCGCCAAAGCACAGGGCAGAGCTCAGTCCCTGGGACCAGGTTAGTGGCATTAGCCTGCTGCTTTGCTTGAAATAATTAGCCACGCTCACAGATGACCTTCTCAGCAAGCCCTAAAGGCTGACAGATCTGGGTTATATTGGAGCAGTAGAGAGAAGCACGTTGCAGACTGCTCCTCCTGGAGAAACCCTGCTGCTCCTTCCCCTACCAGCCCCAGGAGCTGCAGCTGGGCACTGCAGCACCCACACACCTGCAGCGAGGGGTTTCTCCCTCCCACAGGCAATGGGTGCAGCCACTGGGCTCCATCATTTCCCTGGACATCCCTGGTACCTTCCACTATTCCTAACTGATCCCATCTGCTTTCGTTTTCCTTTCCCAGAAGTTCCTGTGGCTGTCAGAGCGCCGTGCCAGGACTGTCTCCTTCCTGCATTTGGAGCCGTATCCAGGCCCTACTCCCTTGGCAGCACATGAAATACCACCTCACACAGGACAGCCTGGGTTTTTGATTCCTTCCTGATCACCACTTGATTCTTCCTCAGCGTCATTTAAGATTTACTTATTATCTTTATCTTTTCCCTCACATCGTTTTCATGTTCGTTACATGTTAAAACTGCCTAGTGCAGATTTCTCCCAGTTAAGCAACAAAACATTCAGCCAGCAAGGATTACATTTGATAGTGTTTTAAAAAAAAAAAGGAAATTTAAAAAATAATCTAGGCAGCCGCCTGCCCAGTCATAGTATTAGATGAGAGTGAGTGTGTAAACAGATTTCTGCTTATCAGTCCTGCTGCTATCTGCTGCACACAAACTGCTCAGCCCCACAAAATCCAATTTCCAAGAGGTTAGAGAAGGGAACTGTTTGCAGAAACACAGCAATAGAAATCTCCAAAGCCACAGCCCTCATTACACTGACACTGAAGAAAGAAATGATGCTCGACGAGTCCTGGCACCCGCAGTCGACATTTACTTTTGTGGCTTTGATTGGAATTGGCCCAGCTTTGCCACGGGATTGTTTCCTCTTGTTTTTCCCTGCTTGTGTGGTGGGTGGGAGAAAGCAGCTGAGCAGGCACTGGGCTTGGGGGGTCTGCAGTGCACCCTGGCCCTGCAGCACAACCATCACCTTCTGCTCCCCTTGAAAAAGCTTGGACACTCCGCTTGGAAACGCTGGCAGGAGAGACAGGGACACAGCGGCTGCCTCCCAAGGGGTGCCTGTACCAGGCACGGAGGGAGAGGGCCAGGCTGGGTGTTCCGTGTACGATGTTTTGAGCCTTTTCCCAAGACCTGGATGTGGACAGGTGCCGCAGCTCAGTCCTGGAGGAGCTGAGCCCTCCCCGTGGGCGCTGGGGAGGAAGGAACCCAGCGCTGGGAACGCTGAGGGCTGGGCACTCTGGCCTGGCTGCTGCAGGTGACAGCAGGAAGGATGCAGCAGCATCCAGTGGCACCGGGGATGTGAGATGTGCAAGGAAAACGTCCCTGAGCCCCTGTCACAGGCAGGAGCTCTTTGTTTATTCCCAGATGGAGCCATCAGGAGCAGCCAGCCCACCTCCCCTCCCCACCCCTCCTGTAAAGGGCTGCTGCCCAGAAGTTCACCGCTTCGGTAAAACTGCAAACTGTGAGCTGATTAGATATTCATAGATACTCTCTCCTGATTAGCTCACCATTAATATTTCAATGTCAGAACTGGATGCACAGTGCCTCCCTGCTCTCTTCCTTCCTGCTTAATTAATTTTGACCATCGCCAACAACAGATAGCAGAAATTGAAGTGGGCTGTTCTGTGACTTTGCTTGGTGTAAACAGCTATTTGCAATTCCTTTTCATACATCACCCACCCGTGACAAAGAGATCACGGTAGCAGAAAATGAGTCTCCCTCGTAAGGACTTCAGAGCTCTGAGAGAACGTTTTCTTATTCAATAAAAATAATCAAATAGACAATGCAGAAAGCACAGCTCGGCAACAAGATTGGTGTCTCACCCAGTAATCAGCTGGCTGTTATGCCACTAAATAAAAAGAAAGGGAGAGAATTGTTAATTTATCTTTAAAAAGAAAGGGCCTTTGATGTAGGGTAGCTCATAAAAGCTGCGGTGTGGCCCAGCTGTGAGGAGATGTGATAATCACTGCAGCCCCAGCAATGGTGGGAGCAGCACTTCATAAAATGCAGGTTGCATGGCTGCCTGATGCCCAGCCCAGGCATCCGTGGCTGATAACAGGACCTGCTGCTAATAGTCTGTTTGATTTTATTGATGTTCTCGAGATACATGGGGGCAGGAGGAGCAGTGAGGCAGGAATTACACAGCTGTGTTTGTTCCAGCCCAGCCCAGGGTGGAAGGGGTCTGCCTTCATCCCTCCTCCTGGGCCTGGAGGCACGGGGAGCTTTCCTGTGTGACAGAAGGGCAGTTGTCACCTCCCAGATCCACAGGCTCCTGACACAGCACGCTGGGATTGCTGTCAAGATGTGCCTACCTGGGCCACAGCAGCACTGGATTTACAGAAACGAAATGTTTGCATTTCTCTGCTGCCACCTGAGCTGCAAAACAAGCCCTCTGCTACTGGACATGCTCCACATCTCCATGCATTGCTGCAAACCACCTTGTCCCAGCCTCCAGCCTCTCCTTTCCCAGGGAATACACCAGGACGGGGACCCAAAGCAGGCAGGAAGGCAGGAGCAGCAGGTTGTAGCTCAGCTCCATCCCCTCCATGCCATAACTCAGGCTGTTAAACGCCTGGCCAGAGCTTGCCATCTGCTTCCAGTCTTCTAGGAATAACCACTGAGTAATTCAATCAAAAAGGAGAAGATCCTTGTTTCACTGAATCGTAAGTCACTCCTCGAGTAATTATAATTTTATACCCCTATCAGGAGCAACAGGGGCTGTTCATTTTATGGGCTTTAGCAGCCAGAGCTGTGCTTCTGCCAAGGTTACGGCTGGGAGGAGAACCCAATTTAATGTTTTCTCAGCCATCCAAGGCTTATCCATGTTTTTAGCTTTTTGGTTAGGCAAGTGAATAAAGCCCTGCAGGACCAAGGCCTTTGTTCAGGAGTGCTGTTACTGTAGAACATGGAAAATGTACTGGCTTGGTCCAGAAGAACTGACCAAAGCATCGTGAAGCTGATTCCCACTGGTGTGAACATGCCAGGTCTGCCCTTCCAGGGTTTCTGCAGCACAGCAATAGCTGCCTAAGCAGGGAGCAAACTCCTGTTTATCCCTCCCAGCAGCTGGAGGACACATGGGGCTGCATCCCTCACCTGCTGCCTTAGAGAGGTCAGATGAGATTAGTGCAGGGGAAAAGTCCACCTGTTTGCTCCATCCAAAGCCCCTGGGATGCAACTCATTGGGCTCGAACAAAATCAAGAGTATTAAAAAAGATCCAAAAAGGAGCCTCTTCTCCTTTCTGTTATGCTCTTTGGGATAATTTCTCCACTTAGACACTTCTCCTATTGTGCAGCTTGTGCCCTCTCCCTCAGCACCACTGTCCTTCCTGGGGTTAATGCTCCACCTGCTCCTTCACTGCCCCAGATGTTCAGCCTTTTAAACAGATTTATTCCCTTGACTTTGGAAAGGGCTTCACCACATTTCCATCTGTGTTTACACTCGGTGCAGGGTAAATTTCTCCTCCGAGCAGATCTGTTCCTTCCCAGCAAAGGAATCCGGCTCAGCACAGACTCAGACAGGAAGGCAGAGCAAAACATTTCCAAAGCAGAGCTCGCCTGGGAGCTGTGCTACGTGCCCACAGGAGGACAGAGACCTCTGCCAGACTCCCTGCATTGTCAGACTGTGCTAAAAGGAAGTGGATCTGGCCCAGAGCCACTGCTCCTGTGGCTGTTCCCAGGGCTGGCTCCCCAGCTCACCCAGCGCCACCTCCCAGTTTTGGGGTCACTGAAGCCAAACCAGAGCAAGCACAGTGGGACTGAAAGGGCCCGTGTCCCACCCAAGGGTCTGACCCACAGTCAGCCAGGGCTGTGGGTGGTGGAAAGCCCCATCTGTCAGATCTTCCTGGCTCCTGTCTCGGAGAAATCCTGTCTCTTTGCATCCCTGCTCCTAAAGCCAGACTGGCTGGTGCACAGACACAGCGCTTTTAACTGCCTGGGCAATTTGTGACACAAAGGACATCGAGCAGCTGCCACCCAGATTTATCCCTGTGCTCACCAAGGCTGGGCCAACCAGTAATGACTTCCAGGGTGGATCTACAAGTAACATGAGCTTCATCTAATCTCAGCAAAACAGATTTTTGAGGCACTGGGGGCATTGCTGCTTCACCCTAAATTCGATATCAACCTTTCGGTTTTGGGGCAGCATGTTGGTGCTGCCCTGCTCTGCATCCTGAAGAGTCCCTGTCCCCACATTCAGGTGCCTTTTAAATCACAGCCCAGCAAATATTTATGTCTCCCCTCAAGGCCAGAGACTGTCTCCATGCTGCTAATACTGGTATTAACAACGGGCCAAAAACTTCAGCATTGTCAGAGAGAGGGCTGGGAACTGGGGCTGACCAGAGCTCCCTGAAATGCATCCCTGAGCAGACTGAAGTGCAAACTGCTCCTGACAGTCCCAAGCTCCCTGCCAGCATCAGAGAGGACAGGGAGTCTTTTTTCTCAGCGTTACACCCTGCGCTCAGTCCAGATGGATGAGTCAATAAAGATGATGCGGTGTCTACACAATTGCTTCAGGATGCATGAAATTCAGCTGTGAGCTCCCTCCCCACAGCAAAGGAGGACGTTCAGGTGGCCCTGGAGGGGGGCTGCAGGGGTCTGTCTCCATCCTCCCAGCAACAGCCAACAAACATGAGCCAAGCAAGAAGGGGGAAAGGGAGAAGTCAAACTGCTTGTGAAAAGAAAACATCAGCTGAACGCGTAATTACACAGCAAGGAGAAGAGAAGACGTGATCCTTCTCAGCACTGTGGGCATGCAGCAAGCAGGCTGGACAGCCACTAATGACAGCTGGTAAATGACAAATGCTCTCAAGCCTTGCAGGATCTGGTTTATTACGCAACCTGAAGTTGCAAAGGAAGAGGAAGCCTCTCCTGCAGTGGTTCTCTGCTGCAACAACCAACAAGCCCAATTAAACTTCATGAAAGATGAGCCATCCCTCACCAAAAATTCAAGAAGGAGCCTGCTCAGAAGGATATGGCTTGAGAAGCCTTCTGGTAACACCCCTGAGTTCCACCCTGGTGCCTTGAAAATGTTAGAGTGCAAGTAAATGTCCTGCGCTGTAGAAGGAACACCTGCCTGTAAACTGAAGGGAGAGTCACAGGCAGAGGGAATCAAATGAAATATGGATTTTCCCATCTGAAACACGTGGCTCTGGCACAGTGCTGGGCTCCTTGGGGCTTGTATTTCCTCAGGGGCAGCAGTGTTGGAGTCCCAGTGGCACTTGTTATTTGTAGTTTCCATTTATTACAAAGCACTGTTATTATTTACAGAATATACTTTTTTATGGGCTGTTACTGCATCCAAGTGCAATAACTGGTCTAAGCTCAAATCCCTGGGAGAACTGTTGAAAGAGAAGCAATTCAGCCACATATTAATATGACAAGGATTTCCCCAGGTTTAAGGGAATAAAAAATATGTTTTGTACAAGTGAAATAGTTCTTTCTTGCAGTATAAAGCTGCTCTTTTCTGATGATAGCAATGAAAGAATATTGCTTCTGTCACTGATGCCACTGGAAATGTATTGCCCCTCTCCAAGAAAGCAACGAAAGGACATGGCTGGTTTATTCTCTAAATGAGGCTACTGAGAAATGCTCTGCTCCTGGCATTAGCCCAGGCACTCTGCTGCTGCTGCTGAGACCTGGCCTGAGGAGAGGGCAAAGGCACCAAGTCAGCGGGTTTGTGCCCAGAGGCAAAACCCACCTGGAGAGAATCAGAGCAGAGTTTGAGAACTGAGCAGAGGAAAGGAAACTGTCCAAATGTCAGACGGAAATGAATCCCCATCTTCTGTCACTGGGGTGGAGCAGGGCTCAGCTGCTCTACAGCACAGCCAGGGTCTGGTCCCTTCTCCTTCAGCAGCTCTGCACCTTGTCTGAAGTGAGCTGAAGCCCTGGGAAGGCTGATCTGCACTTAACCTGTGGCAGGGAGCCTGGCTGTGGGGAGAGCTGCCAGCCCCTCTCCCTTTCACTGCTGTGTTTAATGGCCTGGCTCTCCAATGGAGATTTTAGGTTTTGGAAGTAAAATCATGAGATTGTTCTCAAACCAAGATGATCTGTCACTCGAATGTATGCACTGAAGTGAGTACAGAGAAATTACTGTTTCAGCAGAAGTAAAAATTTCCTGAAAGGCTGAAGTTGATGTTTGTGGTTCCACTTTCATGCCTGTCGATCCGTGGATCTGACAAGTTCATTTTCCTCCCCTGCTACATCCTCCCGGGTGACACCTCCCAGCTGGGAGGTAAATGGGGAAAAAAAGTCAATTGTTGGTTCTAACACAGGAGTTCATCAAATTCTTAAGCACACAGAGACTGATGGAATAACAGCACCTGGGCTTGGTGCTGGTGCCCAGCATCTCCGCAGGGTTCAGAGCAGTGCTTGCTCCAGGACAAACCAGCCCAAGGCCCAGGATGGTCGTGGCTTTTACTGAGCTGAATTCTGGAGGGAATTAGCAAAAAATGTAACAGAAGAGGAGTTGCATCAGTGCAAGTGAACAAAATGAGAGCACAAGTAGGTCAGGCCTGAGCAATACTGGCGCTGGAGCGAGCTCTTCTCAGGCTGGGCTGTGGCCGAGCCCCTCTCCAGCTCCCTGAGTGAGCTCCTACCCTCAGATATTTATTAGTTGTGTCAGGAATTAGTGAGAGTTCACTGACTGAATAATAACGTGCCAAAAGCAGTTTTTTGACTTTGCTAATGTAATTAAAGAAAGCAGGGAGGAAAAAAAACCCCTTGCACCAGGGGCGGAATCAGGGCTTCCAACGGTGTGAGTGCTGTGTCTGTTGCGAGGACAAGATGTGAAATGTGGAGGGGAGGGTGAGGATGGCAGTGAGGAGGATCATGCACTTCTCCCAGCTGTGATGGGAGCATTGCTCTTTCCAGAGAACGACAAGCAAGCTGCCCTTGAAATTCAGGAGCTGGATGCTTCTCCAGGCTCAGGTTTTGTGCTGCTGTCTTTTGCTTTCATGCCCAAGCACGTGGCAGGAAGACTGGACTTTGCTTATTTTGGGAGCTTCTCTTGCTTAGCCAAATCTTGCAGTTTTGAGGGACCTTTCTTAAATGGGGAAACGGCTTTATGGCAACATTTTCTTAATGCTGCTCTGATGATTGAACGCACTCAGCAATGTCACTGCATCAGGACTGAGCATGTTTTCCAAGAAGCTACTGCCACAAGAAGAGGGACCGCGTGGGCTCTGCGATAAAAGCCAAGATGCTATTTTTAAACGGGGATGGGGGAAGCTTTGGGTGATTTTAAATCACATCAATGCCTGGACAACAGGGCGCTGCTTCCCCCCTGCCTCCACTGCCAAGTTCCTCTTCCCAATCCCAAGGATATCTTCTGACAAACAACCCTCGGCGTCAACAGGATGGGCTCCCGGGCTGCCGCAGGTTTCCCATCAGGAAACCGGCTGTGGGTCTGCCCCCCGGGCTGGGAAAGGCTGCACGGGCTGCGGACGGCTCTGAGCCTCCTCTCCTCGGCCGTTCCTGAACATTTTTAGTGTCGTTTGCGGCGCTGGGCTCCCATCCCCAGATTGTGCCCTGCCTTGGGGAGCTGTCTGCTCCAGTTGTGTCCCCTCGCAGCAGTGCCGTGCCACAGCACCCAGGAGCAGAGCGTGTCCCCACCGGCCCGTGCCCCATCCTTGGGCTTTGCTCTCCAGCATCCCCCACAGCTGCCGGTGCCCCCGGTGCCCTGGAAGGGGATACTTGGCAGAGTGCCTTCCTCATGCCGTTATTCCAATCAGGATTTCTCAGCGAGGGGCAGGGTGGGAGGCATCCCAGACCTCTCCCAGGCAACTGCATGGGAGCGATGGCTGCAGGGAAGGGAAGGGTTTCAGGGACTTAATGGCAGGTCAGCAATTATGAGGCAGCCATGACCCCTCTGTTTGCTGCTCTGTGGACACACTAGCAAAGGTCGGAGCAGCTCGGCTGTGCTCCCTCCTGGTGCTGTTTTTATCTAAGTTACTAATTACACATTACCTGTATGTCACCAGGCTGATCGATAGGAGCCTGAGGGATCAATAGGGATGCGGATGACGGTGCTGTTTGCCATTCAGAGCCTGCACGAGCCGGGGGAAACAGGGCACCATCGATCCCAAAGGTGGGCTGGGATGCAGGGCGGGGTGGGAAGCGCAGTGAGGGGGAAGGATCACATGCTGCCTTCCTAAATAACACTGTGACACAGACACTGGGACACTGTCCTGGCCACGGACCTGCCGTGACAAACCTCCCACCCATCCTAACCCTAACGCTGCTCTCCCTTGGGAACGGCACGAGCCATTTTAATCTAGGTTGGTTTTCAGTCCTTGGGAATTGGTACATTTAAAAGGTTCACACTGATCTGAAAATGAACAATTCTCCCTCTTTCTGTGTTCTTACTGGGCGATCAGTGCCTGAAGAACAGACAAAAATCACAAGGTCTCCAGCATTTTGCTCTGCTGCTTAACCGACCAAAAGCTGAGGCCATCTCTGTAATGCCATCATGCTGCTGCCAGTAAGAGGGATCTTGGCTGCAGAATGCAATCAAATTTTCCAGGAAGAAGCTCTTGGGACTACCACGAAACCTGGGATTACAGCGCAGCTAAATGAGAGAATTGCATAACCAGGAGTTTCTGCCTGTCTTGCCAGAGTCTTGTGAATGTTCTGATTCTGTCGTGGCGATGCTGGGAAATTGCTCTTTAAAACCAGAAGAACCTTAGAAAGGCACAGGCAGGTCAGGATCATTTGCCCTCAGCGCTGGGTTTGTCTTGAGCAGAGAGCTGACGGTGGTAGGATTGGACAGAGAGCAGCGTGGGGTGAAAGCAAAACTCTCCCTGAAGGCTTCCTGTGCTCGGCTGTGCCTGTGCCCTCCGAGGTGCAGTGCTCTGCAGCCTCCTCCTGCCAGGCCACTTCCCAGCCTCAGAGACAGGGAAAGGATCAGCAGCCAGGCCCACCGGGAGCTTGGATCAGCAAGAGCCCTTTGCCCGAATAGCACACGGGGAAGAGCTTCCCAAAAGCAGCACGGTCCTGGTTTTACTGAGGCTTTTGGGGCAGCAAAAGGAGCTGTGGAGGGAGGCTGCTCATCCTGCCTGCGAGGACTTGTTCCTAAGCAGCAGATGGAACCAGCCTCAGTGCCCGAGCATGGTCACCAGCAGCTTAATCCTACAGCACACCCATAATCCCTCCCTTAGTCCCACAAGCCCCCAAAGCAGGACTCTGCCCAGATTTGATGGGGTTTACTCAGACTGGGTTGCAATCTCAGTTTCCATCGGTAGCCAGCCTCACTGCCCTGGAAAGGCCATTCCCATGGGAGTGAGGATGCTCTGGGCCACGGAGCACAGTCCGTGCTGGAAACCTGTCAGAGGCTGCTCTGGCTCCCGGCTCCTCCAGGCTCAGGACACTCCTGTAAGCAGTGACACTGCTGGGCACTGTGTGAGCTGTGACAGCTCCGAGCGGAGCCTTGCGGCTCCCTGAGCATCACCCCCAGATCCTGTGGGTGAAGCCAGTGCCTGACACACCGTGATGGCCCCGTGCTCCTTCCAGCAGCTTTAGCACTGCCAGTCTCTCAAAAACCGCTCTGAGAGCCTTGCAGAGATGAACTGTAATGCCCAGCTGTAAGCCACGGGCCCCTGACCAGCACCTGGCAGCCACCAGAGAGGCTGTACAGCCACGATCAGCCCTGGAGAACATTCCCTGTCCTTCCCTTTCAGCCCCATGCCACAGGAGACATTTCTTCCTGGAATTAACACCTGTTTTTAAAACCCCAGCAAAGAGGCTTTTGCTGAAGGACAACGGGCAGGATTTCAGCTGTGCCCCTGTTTGCCCTCCCTGTCCCTGGGGTCAGCAATTGGTTGCAGCTGAGGATTGGGCCACCCCACACATAAATGGGCCAGCTTGGCTACCTCAGCCTCTTTGGAAGCGCTGCCATGCAGGTTTGGGAGGAAGGATCCTCCAGAAGTTTAATTTTAGTGAGCTGATGCCATGAACAGGGAGCGAGCCCCATCTGTAATCTCTCAGGGGCAGCTTTGACTTTGTAGGGTGTGAAAGCCGAGCAAATGTTCCTTTATCCTTCCCCTATTGCTCATTTACTCTTTCATTAAGGATCATCCTCTTGTCATTTGTGTGGATGTGTTGTTTGTTGGGTTTTTTCCTGGGGAGGGGATGCCAGGCACCAGGACTCATGTGTTCAACGTATGGTGGCAATTAGCCCAGCTCCGAATCCTGATGGCCTGTCTGCATCTGCAATTAGTGCTCTGCTCTATCTGCGTGAGGTTTTTATCTTCCTCCCTTCTGGGGCTGCAAAAGGCACAGCTTGGATCTCTAAAACTATAGCAGGAAAGTGTTAAAGCTGTAGCTTGAGCCTGGCTGCCCTTGATGTGGGCTGTGCTCAGGACTGATTCCTGTTTGGTTCAGGAATCAATCCTTGGCCTCTGCACCTGGATTTATGTGAGTGCAGCTCAGGGCATCTTTCTGAGACACTGCAGAGCCTGTGGGGCTGATTCTAGCTCTGCTGGTACCTCTGCTCGTGCACCTCCTGGCATGTTTCATGCTCCTGGCTGAGTGCACCTGGCTCTTTATTGGGACATTGGATTGCCTGATTCGATGTTTTATAGAATGAAGCTTATTTACTCATGCCTTTGGTGCTCTAAAAAATTCCTCAAGTTGGCCCTGTGAAATGGGAAAATGGGAGGAAAATTTGGGTTTCAGTGGGAAAATGTCTGGTCAGACAAAGGGAAGGTGACTGTGGGACCTGCTGTGCTTTAGGGAAAGCTGGGATTTGGGAGGAACGAAGCCCCACTGCTCCGCCAGCATCTCCAGGGGTCCCCCTGGCAGAGCTGCCCCCCACCCCCATCAGAAAGCTGCTCTACCACACCTCCCGGGCTTGCTCTGCCTTCCTTCCCTCCCATATAATTTCATCTATCCTAAAATCCCTGGTTTTCTCTGAGATAATGTGATTTTTGGGGAGGAGTTTCTCTCCCTGTCACCTCGCTGCAGCTGATTTCTATTGAAAAGCTTCCTCCTAGGGAGGGAGGGGGAACAAGGAGAGAAATTATGGAGGGGCAGCATTTCTGAATCCAAATACATTAAACCATTTAATTCTGTTGACTCAGGGCTGCCTGGCTCTGAATGGGAATTAATCCACAGTGCACAAAATTAAAAAGCACAAGACAAAATGCTTAGCAGGCAATGCCAGGGTTTAAAGCAACCCATTAGCTTGCTCAAACGTCCCCAGTAAATTTTCATTTGTCAATAACGCTTAGAGCCTACAGTTTATTTACAGCCTGTTCAATATTACCAGAACCCCTCGCAGCGCCTCATTTGTATTTATCTGCCACAGCCAGTTTCCTTTCCAGGGACTCCTCCTAATCCTTTGCTTTGTATCTGCTCCAGACGCAGCGGGGACGTGCCACCCCCCAGGCAAAGGTGATGTGGGGTTACCCTTTTGTACCCCAAATATCCCCTGCAGGGGAGACCACCTGCAAGGCCACCCCGAGCCACCTCCCAGGGACCCATCCCTGGAGCTCAGACCTCCTGCCATGGGGCTCCTGGCCCACACCCTGGGGACCCACTGGCCACCAGGCAGCAGAGATGGGAATCTCCAAACTGGGAGAAGGGGACAGGCACAAGCAGCTGTCTCTGGGCACCCACAGCCTGGCCGAGCTGGAGCAGTCAGCTCAGGCTCCTCCATCTGTCCCAAATCTGATCCCACGGGATGAACCCTGGACAGGAGAGCGTGTAACAGGATTTCCCCCCAAAGCAGCTTGAATGCTTCCAGGCAGATAACAAAGCCTGGCTGGCCCTGAGAATTTCTCCAAGGAAAGGAGTTTATTCTCGGGCACAGACATGGACGGGCAGTTTAATCTCCTGTTGTGGCTCACGTTCAGTTGGGGTGGTTTGGTCCAACTCTCAGGGACACGGCTCCCTGCAGAGGTGACCAGTCTGCAGTGGGGTTTGTCCCTGCCCAGCTTCCTGCCCTCTTTGTGCCCTAGCACTCCCCCGAGGCAGAAGCACAGGCAATTGCAATGGAATTTTAAGTGGATGCAGCAATAGGAGGGTTGCCTGGGGAGCCTGGGGCAGATACAGGACAGGCTGGGCAGCCGCCTGTCTCAGGTATAAAGCTCAGAGAGGGAAATCCCTCCAGAGGCTTAACCACAAGGATGGAACTGGACACTTCACAGGGAGCATCCCCTGGAGCCCAGGAGGTGCAGCAGCACCCTGCCAGCAGACAGCCTGGTCTCCATCACTCACCACAGAGCCCTGTCCCACACAACATCCTGAGCTGGGGCAGTGAGTGGGACAGGCAGTGAGGGGGACCTGCAGCCCAGGCTCTGCCACAGGCCTGGGTATCTGGTTGGAGGTGGTGTTCAATAGGTTTTATGATGAATGCAGGAGGCAATCACTAAACTGAAGGGCCGCTTGCTTTTCTCCCACCCTTGGTCAGGGTTCGCAAGCTCCTCATGCTGCTGAGCTCCAAGATGCCGTGAGAGGATACCCATCTTTCCACCCCGAAGAGCAAAGCCCCATCACTTGCCTGCTGCTGTCTGCATGTAGCCAGCCAGGGTGCAGACTCGGCGCTCGCAGGCTCCGCCGGGCAGCAGGACAGCGACGATGGCCAGCAGGGAGCTGAGGGCCAGCAGGGCACAGCCTCCTGCACACAGCACAGCGCTCGTCTGAAAGGACACGGGGAGCTGTCAGAGAGGTCACCCCAGCCCCACACCTCCCCAAAAATCCCTCTCTGTGAGTGGGGAGAGGAGCCCCGTCACAGGCGGCTTCTCCCACCTTTTCCCTTCCACCTTCTGTTGCTTCAGTTGAGTCTTGAGCCCGAGGTTTGCCCATCCCCTGCTCCCGGGGGTTACTGGCATTGGGGCTGCAGTGACCACAGCAGGGGCATTGCGTGCACAAAGGGCCACGTCCTGAGCCAAGTGCCACTGGATGTCCGTGAGGTGTGTCCGTGCCTCTGCCGGGCGCTGCAATGCATCTCCTGACAGCACCTGCCTCCGCAGGCCTGGCAACGAGCAGCAATTTTGGGGATCCCACTGCTGCCCTCACTGCAGCTCTGCTGGCGTGGCAGGCCGCTCCCACCCCCAGCAGCCTAAAAACTGGGCAAAGCACTAATTTATGGCAAAACAGCTCGCCCTTGGGTACAGGTGTGCAATCGCTGCGCCGTTGCTGCTTCTGTCCGCGTTGCAGGTGGCCACTTCTGCCAGCCGGATGGCACTGGCAGCCAGGTGGTCCCGGTACCAGCAGGGACACGTGCCAGCCCAGCCGGGGGCACGGTGTGGCCGGGGGCAGCGAGGGAACCTTCCTCCTCCAGCACCCAGCTCTTGACAGCGCTCGAACAGCGTGAGGACGCCTCAGCCCCAGCGCTGCGGCAGCCACGTCAGCTCCTGTCATTTCACAGCAGATTCCAGGGAATGCTGCTGCCTCTGGTGAGGCACCCCGCAGTAACACCCGCCTCGGCTCCCTAAAGCAGCACAGCCCCAAGGCAGCTCTCACTCCCATCTTCCTGAAAAGTCTCGCCTTTAGAACCTGTGCGGGAGCTGCTCTGAGGAGGTCAGGTCCCACTTGCGCCCTTGTCCAGCCCTCTTGTCCTGGTGAGACATCCTGGTTAGCAATGCACGGTTTTCCTTTTTAATTTTTGGGCAGCCATCGTTATTACAGAAACAACCCCCAACACAGGTTTCCATTTACCTCCCCTCACCAAAGAGGTTACAAATAATCTGCTATGCGTAAGTTATCCTGCAGGAACCGCGGGCAGGCTGAGCGGGGGAAGAGGGGTTGGATTTACCCTGCGATGCCAATTGGGGGGTCCAAAGAGCTGAAAACCCCCTCCCGTCAGTGGTGCTGCCCCACAGGTGTGGCACTGCCCCACATCTGCCTCTGTTATTTACAGCTGAGCTGGAGTTCAGCAGCTGGACTGGCCGGTGCTGGGTGACACAGCCGCTGCCAGCAGGGTCCTGCCCAGCAGCTGCCACTGCTCCAGGAAGGGACAAACTGGTGCTGGAGAGGGCCAGGCCAGGGCAGCGTGGGCACCACCTGGCACCCTGGTGTGAGCGCTTCTCCTGGGGCTGTGCAGTGATTAGAAATCAGCATCTTATTTACAGCCTGTTTATGCACTAAGCAATGCAAATGCTGTCCCAGCGATAAATTAATTCCTGACGTGCAGTGCGAAAGGAACAGCAGTGCAAACAGCTACCCAGAGAAATGGAGAGGCTGCTCCAGCAGGGATATCTGCTCCTCCCCAGAGCCTTCCAAGCCACTGAGACCTGAACAGACAAGTGCTGCTTCAGGGCTTGAGATACGAGGTTGGGACACCCCCAGAAGGGACCCCTGCCCTGTCCCTACTCCAGGAGGGACCCGTGGGGTTTGGGATGGGGTGGGGTGGGTGACCCCATTGCACAGACACTCTCCCAGCCTGGAGCCCCATGGGGAAAGCAGCCACAGCCCTGCTCCCCCGCTGCTCCCAGGGCAGCAGCATGGCCAGGAAATCTGGATTCATAACAAAAAAAAAAGGATTATTCTGCCTGGCGTCTGCATTTCACCTTCCGCCCGGCAAAACCATCCTCCTTTGCAAGGACCATTAATTATTTAGAGCAATGAATTTTTCAGCAGAGAGGGGTCTTGTGAAGCAGGCTGGTTCCTCTCTTGTGTGAAGCATATTATTTTTAATGATCTAGGTTCTCCTTAATTGTGGTAGCTTAAATCCCCTAAAAACTCGCAGTTCCTGCTGGAAACAACTGATGAGCCACTCAGACTGTTAATCCCCAAGAAGTGTGAAGGTCTTTTTCAGGACAAAGTGACAGGAAAAAGGCACAAACAGGATGGGTGCAGGTGAGTGTTAAACTGGCAGAAGAGCTGGTCTGGTTTGGGAGCTGCCATCAGGGTTTGGCAGCAAGGCTGAGGGGTCTCAGTGCTGGCAGGGGTGGCCAAAACCCCACCAAACCCAACCAGGCCTTGGCAAAGGGAGCAAAGGTCTCCTTGTGAGTAAACGTGAGAAAATTCCTGTGGGCAATAGGTGAAGGCAAATGGTGAGGTTTGGGCTCTGCCAGGTGGGGTGGCAATGCTGAGCCACTGAATGGCTGCTGGGCAGCTCTGGGGGGCAGAAGGGGGGGCAGGGGCACAGCTGCCCCAAAAATAAGTGACAGGAGAAAAGGGCATGCCAGTGCTCCTTGTCTGGCTCCCACATCCTGCTGGGGCACCATGGCCAGAGCTGCCTGAACACAAGGTGTGTGTTGACATCACCTGCCAAAACACTGCATGTGCTCTTGGAAACCAGAGATTTTGCTTTTGTCATAACCTTTCTGGGGCCTCAGCTGGGAATTATCCCAAGTGTTCCTGCCCTGTACTGGAGTTGCTCCTGCAGATCAAAAAAGCTGCTTTCAAAGAGAAATAATAAGGCTTAAGTTTGAAGAAGTCCATGGAGCAAAGGTACCAAAGAACGGCAGCTAAAATTCTCTCCTTCCCACTGTGCAGGACCTCCCTCTCTCCTCCCTGTTTGTGCCTGTTGCATCTGGAGCAGAAAGGAGAGGATGCAGGAAACAGATGCAAAGGCTGAAACCCAAAAATAGACAGGGTGGGGAGGAATAACAGGGATGCAGGAGGCTGCCTGTGAGAGCCCAGCTCAGGCAGGGCAGGAAAAAGCCCATTTATGCCAGCAAAGAGCACAGCTCCCGGTGCAAATCGTGCCAGGGAGGAGCGGCGCTGCCCATCCCCGGGCATTGCTGAGCCCTGGCAGTGCCAGGGAGATCCCCCCCGGGAGCCCAGCAGCCCGGGGCTGTGAGCAATCCTGCCTCTGCCACGCCAGGAGAAGACATAAAACCGTGTCAGATTTTCTGCTCCCACTCCCAGGGAGATTAATTGTTTATCCCCAAACAAATTAATCGTCCCCTGGTGGGACTGTAAATATGCCTTTATGTAGCGTAATAAATTCCGATTAACAACAATCTCCTGCCCGTTATTTTGGTGTTTTACAGGTCTGACACATGCCATGGCTGGGCCATTCATTAAGCAATAAATCTGCTGAAGATGCTGCTTCATTCACCAGAAAAATCAAAATTAAAATGTCACATAATGGCCGTCCTGGGAAGAATTCCTTAATATCCCTAATGAAAACTTTAAAAAAAGTTAACTCATCTTTGAAAGCCAGCATTAAAGCACGAAGGAGGAAGGGAAAATAAACTCTCCAGTCCAATGTTTAGTGCTGAGAAACAGGACCTTGGTTCAGCAGAGATAAACCAAGCTGGCAAAGCTCCTGCCATCACGATGAACTGGGTCATGATGCACATTAGTTTACTAATTCAATTTATTAATTGGCACTTGACCGCCCCCAGCAGCTGCCATCCTGGATGGGCCCTGTGGTACCCAGAGCAGCAGGCTGAGGGCAAGGTTACAGACTGCTGGGGTGTTCCAGCCCTGCTCAGATGCTTAAGCACCTTTGGAAATAGGGGCAGAGAATAAATGCCCTAAATAACTGGGAAATAAAGTCACAGGCTCAGCGAGAAAAAGAAAGTGAAGGTCACAGTGTGTCTGGCTTTTTGGGGGTGTCTGTTGAGAGTAAATATCTAAGAAACCACAAATGAGCTGGAGAAAAACTCTAAAGCCAACTGTAAGAGAAGAGGAGGCAAAATTAATCCAACCATCTTCATTTTTAAATGCGGCCCTTTCCCATCAGAGCTCCGTGTGATTAAATATTCATTATGGGAATATGTTTTGGGGTTAAACTGCATAGTGCTGTACCTGCAGAGGCAGAAACCAAATGGACACCGAGAGTTTAACCTCGTTAAAAAGCAAATCAGTGCTGGGTGGAGGTGCTGAGCGGGGACCTGAGCTTTGGGATTTGAGAGAAGGTTGCAAGGACTCGGGAGGCCGGTGCGGGTGCGGGCAGGTTCCTTCTCCGCCTTCTCCCGGGGCAGAGGCGCCGCGGATCTCGGGCAAAGGCAGGAATCTCCACCCGGGAGGCGCTGCGTGCGCGGGGTGGGCGGATGGAGCCTCGCAGCTCGTTCGTATTTCCCCCACACGAGGCACAGAAACAAACAGGCACCATCTGCGCGGCGTTAAAGCCACGGCCAGCAAGAGGATCCCACACACCCTCGGCTTCTCCTCCCCGGCAATTCCCGTCCTTCGGGCGCCATCTGAGAGCTTTCTCCTGCCTGCTCCATCTTCCCTCTCCATCCTGCTCCCAGAAAACCACATCCCTGCCCAGCAGGGCTGGGAAGCGCCCGCTGTTACCCCATCCCCAAACCAGCAGAGCTGCAGGTGCGGTGCCACCGGGGGAGGTGGCCGATGTCCCTGTCCCCCGAGCTGGGATGCTTTGGGCTGAACCGCAGGGATGCAGAGGAGGCACTGAGGCTCCAGCCCCCACACCACAACACGCACAGGGGGTGCCTCTCCCCAGCCCAGATTTAGCTGCTTTTGCACAAAATTCAGCACCATCTCCGCTAAAACAAAGCTCAGCCAGTCCTGGCCTTGCAGGCGACTTTCCCACTTTCCAGCTAATCAGGATATTCAGTAAAACACCAGAGGGGTTAATGCTCAAACTGATTCAAGGCGGGGGGAAGGCATTTTTTTAATTAGAGAGAAAATAAGAGACAGATAGTATGTCTGATGAATTATGGCTGTCTCCCTCTTGGTGCCGTTGCATCTGGGGATGCTGGAAAGCAGTTCCTGATGGCACCGCTTTATCTAAGAGGATGATGGATAGTAGTGAAAGAGAGAAAAAAGGGGAAAAGTAAGACATTAGCACATCAATGGTGTGCCTGTGACCTCCATCAAGGGATTCGAACCAACTTAATGAAATTTTAATTAGGCAGCAAGCAGTGCACTGTGCTGGGTACCAGATCAGCCCTTCTTCCCCTCACTCTGTCATTATCCTTCCCTGGGATAAGCCCTTTCCTGGCGCTGGCAGCAGAGCCGGGCTCCTCGCCTCGGCCAGGGAATGCCCCGCGGGTCACACAGCTCTCCCGTCTGCCTTTTCCTCACAAAGCCAGAGGAGGAGCCCGAAGGGATTGGGATTTGCAGCCTCAAGAGGATGGAGGGAATGTCCCAGCGTCAAAATGTCCCTGCCACGTCCCTGCTCACTCCAGAACGCCTCTGATGTGCCCAGGCAATGCCCTTCCCAAGGTGCAGGGGTCGGGATTTTGAGGAGGGGGTGTGTGGGCAGTGACCCGTGGGACCTGACCATCAGTGGCAGAGCGGCCACGGCTCAGCTGAGCCCGGCCCCGGGGCTGACACCACCTCTTTGTTTAAGCAAAGCAGCTTCCCTCTCCCTTTGAGAGCAGCGGACAGAACTAATCCTGAGAGCAGCCTGGCTGCGTTTTCAACCATCTTGACCTCCCACGGCCCACCCTTAAGCAGGTCCTGTCTCAGCGCCCCTTTCAGCCCGGCTTAGCTGAGAGCAGCTCAGTGAGTCCCGGTGGTGGTTTGTGACATGGGCACTGAAATGTGGGACCACAGCCCAGGAATCACAGGTTTCCCCAACACTGGGTATTTTCAGTCCTGTTAATGTAGGTCAGAAAACTCTGGGTGGCTGATGAAAGCAGATAAAGTCTGCTCTGGGGTAATGTGCACCAAGGTGGTGATGTCAAGAATTCCTTACACTTAGCGCTTACAACTCTCGCCAAGGTTGTGTAAGTGCAATTAAAAATCAAATGGTCTGGCAGACAGAGTCTGGTCTCTTGGGAAGTTGTTAGGATGAGGAGCTAAAAGTTGATTTCCTGATAATCCTAAATTAATGTGCTGGCCTGATACACAACTCTGGAGGCAGAGCAGACTCTGCCCAGGAGCCAGCACACACACGAGTCCCTTTTTGGGTCACCCTGCATCTCTCCCTTATTCCAGAGCCTGTGCTACAAGAGGAGTGACAGATTCTCCACAGAGTGACAGATTTCTTCCCATCTCCACGAGCACCCCACATGCTTTTTCACTGGGATCAGGGCTGCTGTGTAACTGCCCTGCAAACCTGACCCCGATGGGCAAGCCCCAGACGACATCAGGGACCGTGTCAGGTCTGAACTGACACAGTAAGAAACCAGCAATGGAGATTTCTGAAACCCTCCAGCATTTCCTAATAAAAGGGTAAGCAGGTTTATTGTACATTTTCACTAAGCTTTGCTGAATCTTTTCAAGTCCTGCTTGAAAACCCAGGAAAGACCCGTTCAAGGAACTGCTGGGGTTGTGCAAAGCCTCCTCCCTGTCCTGAGCAGGTCATTCTGGGCTCTGCTCCAGCATGGCATCACTGGCTCCATAGGCAAATGGTCCATGTGGTTTTAACCTGAATATCATGGGCTGATCAGCTTCTTTGTTATTTTAGATTACATGCTTGGCAAAGCCTGAAAATAATTGGAGACTATCTGGAAAAATAAAAATAGAAATTTGCAATGTGGCAGCAGTAGCTTCCGAAGTGCAGCACTGAGACAGGAACCCATGAGCCAAATGCTCCCACTGAAAGAGAAAATAAATTAGCTGAGGATGAAGCACTATTTTGCACGTACACAGTGATCTGGCACCAGAAAAAAAGAAAAAAATCAAAGTCGTGAGATGCAATGAAACAGCTCAGAGCTCAAAAGTTCACCTGGCTTTTCCATTCGGCCTTCCAAGAGCAATCCCCTCTCCCGATGGTACCTGCACTCCTTGGGATGCCCCTCTCCAGCCCTCACAGCTCCAACTCCTCCCACAACAGATCCTCCTCTCCATTCATTGTCCCTAAGGGCCTGGCTCACAAATTGGCTGGGCAATATCACCATCACCATCCTTTCTCCTCTCTGGCTCCAGCCAGGTCCTCTCCAGTTTCCATCAGCTCCTGCAAAGTCTCAGCCTGTCCACGACATCTGCAGCCATCAGGGATATTTTATTATATTCCACCCCATCAAATAACCATCATGATGCCGAGCACAGTGCAAAGCCTCAGCAGCCCTGGCAGGGTTAAATTAAAGGTACCCATGATATTAGAGAGCTGCAAAGTAATTATGAAAGGAAGCAGAAAAAAGCCAGCAACTCTAAGCAGACATGAAGGCTCTCTTAAGAGAAGAAAGGCATGTTAATTAACCTCCAGACATGATTCAAAGCATCATTTGTAGCATGATTAACATAATCCCCCAAGTGCACACACAACTGGCATTAACGATCATTTGCAGGACTGAACGCTCCCCCACCCCTCCAACAAATCGGCACATTGGAGCAGGGAAACACTGAAACAGCACTGAGCCTGCACGCTGCAGGAAACAAAAAGAGCAATGTTCCCCAGGGATGGACATCCCGGCTGCTCCCAGCCCTGTGCGCTGCGGGTGGGCATCCTCCCCGGG
>VWPU01000961.1:0-107229 GCA_013398955.1 Callaeas wilsoni
CCCGCGGGCCGGGCGCGCCCCCCGCCCACCCGGCCCCGAGCAGCGCCCGGGACCGTGGAAGGAGGCGGGGGCTGCCGCAGCCGCCCCCTCACCTCCCCCGCCGCTGGGATTTACCTGGCCGGGGAGCCCGCGCTGCCCGGACCTGCCCCCACCAGCAATGCGCCTTCCCGGCGATAAGGGCGAAGGGGCACTGAGCGGAGCTCTCGCCCCTCACCCTCCGGCCGGCGGGGCGGGCGGCAGCCGCTACACCGCTCCCGCTGCCTCAGAGCCTGGCGCTGGAGGCCGCCATCTTAGCTCGGGCAGCGAGACCGCCCCCTCGGCGCAGCCGCCGTGCGGCCCGGGGCCGTCACGGGACGCGGTCACCTGATGTGCTCCGCGCTGCCTCCCCCTTCCCGCTGCCTCTCCCGCCGCCCTCCTTGCTTCCTTCCTTCCTACCCTCGCCCCTTGCCCTGCCCTGCCCTGCCTTGTTCTGCCTTGTTCTGCCGGGAACCGGCCTGGCTCCCTGCGCACGCGCCGCGCCGCTGGGGTGCAAAGTCCCCGCCGGGCTCCGCTTGCGCGTCGCCTCGGGAGCGTCCCTGAGCGGTGCGCTCCTGCCCGAGCGTCTCCAGGCCGCGAAAGGCGCGCGGAACGGTTAAAAAGCCGGAGCACGCTTTTTAATGATGCACATTCCTTACGTGGCTGTAGAAGCGATGTTAAAATGCCACATTAAAGCTGCGGAGGCTGAATCACTGATTTATGTGGTTGGCTAACCACCCTCCAGATTTGTTACGGGACTCTTGAGCTCTCCGTCAACTTCCCCATATTCTGCACCAGATGTAACATTTCCCAAAAATGTTGTAAACTACGGCAGCATAATAACACAACCTTCTTAAAACACCTACTGATTTGCATAAATATTTTGAATATTTTAAAATATGACTTGTATTAGAATACTATGGCCTTTCCCTTAAAAGTGTCATTAAAGCCTGCAGATGAAGAGAGAAATGAGGAAAAAACTGTAAGTGGAACTAACTGTCTTGGAGACAAAAGATCAAAACCACAGGTGGTAAATTGCTGGGGTTTTAATACCCTTTTCATCGTCATATGGTCTCTACAGCACGAAGCTGAGTCAGGGAAGGTTTAGGATGGATATCAGGAGAAAGGTTTTCACCCAGAGGATGCTTGGGCCCCCGGGGAAGTGGTCACAGCGCCGAGCCTGGCAGAGTTCAAGAAGCTTTTGGACAACGCTCTCAAGCACATGGTGTTATTCTTGGGGTGTCCTGGGCAGGGCTAGGAGTTGGAGTCAATGATCCTTGTGGTTCCCTTCCAACTCAGGATATTCTGTGATTCTATGGTAAACTATCTGTCTTTTATTTTGCTTAAGATATTTAAATACCAGTCAGTCATTCTTCTGATAAATCTAGTGCTCTGAATCTGGGGCACTGTGATAAAATAGCTCTGATGGGAAAATAACATTACTTTGGGGAAGCTGATAAATTGCTTTTGGTTACAGAACTTCAAGGGAGGAAAAAAAAAGATTTAATGTTTTATTAATGTACTAGGAATTGTAGGAATCTAATTTCAGAGGGAGGTCATATGATTCAGCAGAGTTTCTTTGAGTGCATGCAAGAGTTTTTGGACAGGCTTGGAGCAATCTCTGGTTTTGTTGATTAGTTGGCTCAGAGGGTTTTTTGTTCGAGGGGTGTTGATTTGGCTTAGTACTTATTTTGCGTTGTTAATATAGGAAGGTAAAATATATCAAGTAAAAAACCAGCTGTTCATTACTCGGGAACAAAGAATGACACCTGCATAATGAAATCAGTGTAACAAAGTAGTAATCAATGTTTTCATGGATGAATTTTAATCAGACAGCACAGATTATATTACAGTATATTTATTCAGCTCAAGCTAGTATTTCAGTAACTGTGTTTTCCTCTATTTTTGGTCATGCTTTAGTGCAAGTAGTGATAGTAACTTTGGATCTAATGCAAACAACTGACAAAAAGAAAGGAGGACACAGATTAAGATGGAGAAAATTTGAGAGATAGTGAAATAATAATTTTGAATTTACTATTCAGAGAAAAACCGAACAAAGAAGGTGTGTTTAGCTGTTGTGACAGGAAGTTATGGAAATTATATTGTACCACATGGTACAATATTTTTCAGAAATTAAAGTAGACCAGGATTTCATTACTGTCTAATTGTAAAGTATTTATGAAATTACATTGTGTGCAGACAACAGCATTCTAGTTTGCTTGGTCATTTTTTCTTGTGAGATGATACTACTGGATATTTTTAGAGATAGGATCTCATTTTTCTATTTAATTAAAGGTTTGTGGCAATGCTGACATACAAAAATTGTATTTTTAACACCTTCAAAAAAGTTTGCTGTTTTAATTTAAAAAGAAAGTGAACAAAATCATTCCTCCATTGATGTCAATGGCAATTTTGTTATTACTTGTGTCTGACACAGGTAATGTTTTGCCCTTAGTTTTCCCAGTCACTTAGAGAGTCAGAAGTCATATTAGAGCCATTCTCATTATCTAAATAAGAATAACAAAACACAAGTTTGATGCTTTCTTGAAAGATAAAATGTTGAATTGCTTCAAACCACTTTGGAGAAGCAAACCCATGTTCAGTTCTTCCAGATCTTTCATCTGAAATACTGAAAATGTCAGTGTGACCTTGTCCATTTAAATACTTCCATTTGCAAAAGAGTTCAGGCCACCTCCAGTCTAGAGAGCAAGGTCTCTCCTTACCATCCAATTATTGAAATCTGGAAGGAATGAAGAGTTCTAGTCCACCACTAAATAATTAATAATCTGCTGGCTATTTCTGTGATCAGCACCTGTTCTGAAAGACTGTGGTTTAGGATGGCTGAATTCTTCAAGCACACTACGGTACAGATACAGTAGAGCCAGTGCTGGGATTCTCTGCATGATTGTAAATACAACCTGTAATAGCAGAAATCCTATTACTTTTAAAACAGATATATTGTGGTTTATAGCAATGACAAAGAACAGGTTTCTACCTAGCCTGCAAGAAGGAAGCAATGGACAAATTAACTTCCCTTCCTAGTACTGTCTCTAATGGTGGGGCAGAATTTTGTGTCATCTGTTTGGACAGATGAGACCCTTCCTTGTCTTAGAAGAAAATAAGTTCCTGCTAGAACTGGGAATAGTTACTTTACTTTCTTACTTAACTTACAGTGCTGGAGGGTGCAGGACCATCCACTCTAAGGTCAACTACTGTTTTTCTGCCATGAAATAATGGAGATCTATCCAGTCTTCTTGAAGACTGTATCTAAGAAGTACAGCACATCTTAGGATAAATTTAGGATAATTAACAGAAAATATGCGTAATAATTGTAAATTTTAGATGACCAAATAACAACAACCATAATCCTTTGATGACTAATTATAGTACTTGACTGAGAAGGGATAACAGAAAGATTTTGAAAGGGGGAAGTAAATGTACAAGTCCCACATAAATCTCATTAAATATATGCCTTTGGAAACCTCTGTCCTGGATCTTGTCACTTTTACTGCAAAATTGTTGTAAATGGCAAAATGCAGGTTACACAGAGCGCCTTCTGGAAATCAGACCCACATTCCTGCATCAGTCTTTGTGCTATTCTTTGTTATCCCAAAGATGCATTAAAACTATGCTGACAATCTGCCAGCTGTTCAAAGCTCACATCAAATTTTTATGTATCTTGACATATTTTGTCTAAAAATAAATGCAGATAATAACGATAATTTATCTTCTCTGTGACATTAATTAAAAGGTAACTTTTGGATGCTCCCCATTAATAATTCTATATTTCCTGATAGACTCATTAGATGGTGGTTTGTTTGTTATCTTAGCTAATAGCTTGATAATAACTGTAGCCTAAGCTAATTAACTTCATGATAAATTTTGTTAAATTATTAATAAGTATCTTCAATACAGTGATTCATGCTGATCTGTATTCATATTCATAGTGTTCCTCCAATAACTCCTCTTCTGTTTGGATAATCCTTTCATTTTGGCATTGACCTATGTGCAGTAAATACTCCCATATTAATGTATGATCTCTTAATCCACCCTTGTATAACCTGGTCTTTTCACTGTGTCTTTTGAAGATAATCTACAAATTCTCTTTTGACTCTTTCACCTTTCAGTAGGTAAGTTCCAATATTAGTTGCAATCCACCTTAGTAGTTTATGTGGGTACATCTGGTGTAAGAAAAGTGAATATAACAGGTTAGCTTCATATCTCAGATGTCATTCATAGTAGGAAGAATCTTTTCAAACTAAATAGCGATGCACAATGATGTAACCGTTCCTAATGGAATTACACTGTTTAAAAAAATGCGTGGTTGTATTTTTTTCAAAGGAAAATGTAAAGGAGAAATGTATTGTTTATTGCATGTAAAACAAAATAGCAACCAATTCATAGAAGAAGTCTTTAACTACCTTCTCTTTGGACAGGTTGTTGAAAAAAATCTGCACACATATGTTCAGTGGAAACATTGATAAAATGACAATGAAAATTTCCATATACTTAGTTTATCCTGGGAATGCTTCACCTTAGCGTTGCAAACCTGCTTAAGATAAACTATTCTTTGAAATATCTTGCTCCTGGGGACCATTTTGTGATAGAAGATACTGCGGATTTCCCAGGTGATATTTCTTCCCACTGTTGACACACATCCATGCAGGGTAGCGACCTGAAACACAGAGGCATTGCAGAAGGAGTAGACTCTGAGAAAGGTGAAAGCAAGCCTAGGGAAATAAGAAATTGGAATTCTGAAAGAGCAGAACTGGAGAGAAGGTGCTATCTGTGGCCAGCATGGTAGGAGTGGGTTTTGCATTTGGGAATCATAGAATGGGTAAATATCTTGAACAACTGAGAGAGAAAGGGAGTAATCAGTCAGCTTCTGCAGGCTAGACCAGAGAACTGGGAAGACAGGAAGAGCTGTGAGGCTATGATTTTTGAAAATTTTACTGTGAACAGAAGAAGTGCTCATGTAGGCAGAAGAGGAATTTTTCTCAAGAAAACTGATACAGGCAACTCACAGAAGAGGGAAAGCAAAAGGAGAAGAAATACCTAGATTTGGCCTAGGGAAACACTGTTAATGATACAAGTAGCTGAGAAGAAAGACTGGGAATGTCTAGGAAGGAGACAGGGATTGATCTGAGGAATAGAAATTGAATTGACATGGGATGATAGGAAGATTCAAATGTAGAAGCAAGGAGTGGAGCAACAGGCTGAAAAAGACAGGACAAAAGAGGCAGTTTAGTCAGCTAAACTAGAAACCGCAGTTTCTCCAGGATAACTCAGGCTGGGAAACCTAATGCCCACAGGTATTTGACATCCTCCTTAGCGGATCTCAACTTAATTCTGTTGTTAGTTATTCTTAATACTTACCAGAGATCTGTGTTGCTGATCTAGATGTGGCATATGATATAATCCCACATCATAACTATGTAGATTTTTAAAATAAACTTAGAGATTATACATTTACATACATAAATAGCTAGGCTAGTATTGACACTGTAAACTCAAAAGTCATTTAGAGTTAAAAAATTCCAGAAGATTAAGATTGCCTTTGCAAATAATTGCATGCTTGTGTACCGTTTTTATCCATGGGAACTTTGCCTTATTCACTCCACAAGATGAAAGGACTCATTGAATCCACATGGATGCTGTACTGTGTTCTGTTCACATTGCTCAGTTTGCTGGCCCAAGATTTATTTAGTGTACACTATACCAGCTCTATTATTCAAGCTTCAGAATATTCAACCTTACTAATTTCCATATTGGCATTTCTGTGACATTGTTCAGTACACTGAGTGCTCTAGGAACATGAATTAATTTATTTTCACAACATCCTTCTGCTTCTAATATTTGACTCGTTGAAAGTACATTAATGTTTCTTTTTCTGTATATTCTTGTGTATAATTTTCAAGTATCCTAACACAACCTTAAAAGATCATGCGGTTTTTTAGCAAAAACACACTTCTATTAAAAAAAATAAAATTGCTGTTTGATCTCTCCCTGCCTCTTTTTATAGGCATGAGAACAAAAACAGATGACAGTGTACCTTGCAGGCTTATTCAGTATATTGATCTGCCTGACAGTGTGACATGTCAACTTTTACATGTCTTACATATTTTAGGACATCTTATAAAATTCATGTACTTAAGACATTGCATTGTCAACTTCATTGACAATTTATTTATTAAAAATTGATTTTTGTGGAAAGTTAAATTGAAATGCTAGCCCAGGAGTCAGAATGCTATTAATTTGAGAAACTGGACATTGACAGAGTGGCTGAAATTTATATTCAGCAATTAGGATAACAAAAGATAAAAAACTTTTTAGAAGTGTTAAAAAAAGTTGTTTTGAGCACTGGAATATTCCAGGAGCACAGTAAATTAGTGAGACAGTAGGAAAAGTCAGTCATTGGAATTTCTTGGCAGAACTACTCGGAATCACAGGGAGATTCCTTGAATGTATCTATACCTGCAGTGCACGTATTTAAATTTGGTCATCCAAGCCAAAAGGACCTTTGAAAACCAAGCAACAGGTTCCTGTTGCTTACACAATATAGTTTTCATCAGCAAGAGTTATGAAGGAGTCACTTATGTATTCTTGACTCCTCACTGCAGCCTGTACAGCAATAGGGGAAAAGTAAGTACTAATTCTCTGATTCCCTAGCCTGGGGTCAAATCCCAGAAGTAGAAATAAGAGGGATTATAATGCCCAGCGGAAATAATTGTGGGCAAAACAGCAAACAGGAATTATTAACCTTGCCCACAGTGTCTCAGAGAATCTTGAAAGTCTTACTATTTTCAGAGAGCAAGAGTGTTCTTGAGCATATCCGATTTGTCAAAATTTGTTTATGAAGCACAGAGAAGAACAGAGGAAATTATGATCTCATAACTTGCAGGCCAAGCCATTGAAATTATAGCCTTGTCAGAAAGAATGTAAATCAGACAGAATATTTCATTTTTCCTTTTTTTGTTTTTTTAAAGCTTTCCATAGTTCAGTAGTGTGCTCTTTACTGTTTAGAATGACTGCTAGCTGAGAAATGCAGACTAACCATTTATGAATGATACAGCTGCAAGGTATTTTCACAAAAACAAAAGAACATTTTGTTGCCTAATAACATTCCCCAACTCTAATTCATCTGTGAGGAGATCAATAGCAGCAGCAGCAGCAGCAGCAATGAAAAGGCTTCTGGCTGAAAGATCTAAGTTGCATAATATGTGAAAGCTGTGTTGCTTTTATAACAATTTAATCTCAATCATTATCTGTATACCTGTTAGAGACCCCCACCCCGACAACAGCTTAATGCCCTATATGCATGATCCACAAGTAGAACACATTTTCATGGTGGATTTTACAAAAATGTATTTTGGTTTCATAAACATCCGAAAGTACAAGAGAATGTAATTATCTGTTTGCTGGAAGACAAGAAATTCCACGTTAGTTCAAGAGCTGTTTATTGAGCTGTGTTCAATTTCTCAAAGCATTCAGAAGTTTCATTATGAGATTACACCAGGCACCTCTAGCTCCAGCACCACGGCCCAGAAAATGGGATGCCCAACACCTGCTGCTTTCCACATTTTGGATGCTGCTGCTCACTATCTAACCCTGCTATCCCCAGAAACTGTTTACAACTATTTCAAAAGTTATAGCTTTGTGTGTATGTGGTTTGTAGTATACACATCTTACTAGGCTACTTAAGCTGCTTTTTCCCCATCCCCTGTCCCTTTTTTTGCCATGAAAAACTGGAAATTAACTATAGTGACTTTGCTTTCAGCTTGCTTCAGTCAGAATGCCTAAAAATCATCGGCGATGGTATTTTAGACTGTATTCCTGAGTGTAGCTTTACATCTTGATGTAACTTTCCACAGCAAAGAATGGCACACAAAGCCACCCCATCCCTGCATGCCAGAGCTGGCGTGTCACACAGTGATGGCACAAGGTGCAGCTGATTTAATTGACATTTGAACCTGAAACTTCTGATGGAGCCAGGAAAGGCCTTGATCCTGGGAGCTGTGCCTCCTCCTCAATGCAGACAGATCTCAGATCTGAGAGGTCACGTGCAATTACCCTGGAGTCCTTAACTCTGAATCTGCAAATAACATTGTGGAGCCTGTGAAGAAAAATAAAGTGATTGAACCCGCAGAGGTGGGTGGTGTTCCCTATAGGCATATTCTCACCTTAATTGTTCACAGGCAGGAGGTCTCATCATTTATGTGAGAAATGTTGTAAGCTCTCTGTGCAGCATCAGTGATCACTAGTGCTGGTCTGCACAAGGCTGAGGAATATTCCTAGGCAACACACCCTCTCCTTTGAAGAAGGCTCAGAAGAGGTGGGCACAGGTGCTTATAAGGATGGTGTTATGAGCTATTTAGAGTGATAATCAGATTACATCCACATTAACAACAGAAGGAGAGTGTAGCAATATAGTGCAATAATGCTAAACTGCATTGCAAACCAAGGATGTAGAGAAGCTGATACTTTGCCATTCCCCCTTATTGAATGACAGCTGCAATGTAAGATTGCTGGACACAGTGAGTCATAAAAAGAGCATCAGTCAGCATGATTTCAGGCTCTTTCCCATTTCCTGTAATAAGCAGAAGCAGTACTTCGTAAATTTCTGTTTTCTTTTGAGCTGCTAGATATTTTTTCTTAGATCTTTACAGTTTCACCTTCATTTCCCTCATGCTGTTGCTGGTTTCATTTTTCTCATTATGACTGAATCACTGAGTCCCTTACCTGTTTCTCGGGCATACTGGTATTTCAGCTTCTGGTGATGAAAAAGTGTTTCACCCTTAATATCCAGATCACTGGGTCATTTGGCTGAATTAATGGAAGCAGAAGTAGATGAAAGTGAGAAAGCACAGCAAGCAAGGCAGAAATGCATGCAGTAAGTTAACACCCCTTCTAGCATACTTTTCAGGCAGTATATTATCCATATTATCTTCCCACTCTTTTTGCTTTGCTTTGACACAGATCGTGACCATCAAGTGGTATATAAGGCATATGCTGTTGTTTTTAAGCATAAGCATATGGACAGTTATGTAATCTTATTTACTGCTAGTTTGGTTTTTTTTGGCCAAATTCCCCTGAACTTCTAACCGTCGTATTTTTAGTGTATGATGGAGAGGCATGTAATAAAAGAAGCTCGAGTATATCCTTATTTATACCTCTTAATTTGTGGAAAATAACAAATTATTATTGTACTGTACTAATAAACCAGTTTTGGATTATATGAATTAGTCACCTTTTTGATAAATTACTTAACAGTGAAGTGAAATTAGCTAGTGTGCTTATTGAGTTAGTTGGTCAGCAAGTAAGTGCTGTCCACTTGAAAGGAGGGTAGACTTAGTTTAAAAATGCTTGAACTGTCCCTTAATGGAGGTGATGTTATAGCAGCCATGAAAAGGACCATGTTCACTCTTATACAATCACAGAATTCTTTTGTTTCTGTTTCTGGTCCAAATTGCATTTTGAGAGGAGGAGTATCTTCCACTATAGGAAAGTCAAGAATAAAATTCATGAATATATAAGCCAATTGCTCAAGCTTTTTACTGATGGTTTTCACCCACAATCTGCAAAACAAGTTTGTTAGCAAAAAAGGCACTGAGCCGTTTTTGTTTGTTTGTTTGTTTGTTTACTGAGCATATTCAGACAATGTTTTTATGAAAAGGTAATTATTTGCATAACACCAGATATGCTGATTAATTATTTCAGTGTGGATCTTATGATCTGAAGCGACCTGACCCTTACAAGAAAACTTTTCTATGCACAAATAAGATTGAAGTCAAGTAAGGTATGGAATACTTTATACAGCAATAGACTAACTGAATTGTTAATTTATTGTATTTGAATAAACGAACATTTTGGTAGTCATTAAGACAAAAATAAGTATTTTATTAATTTATTTGCTGTTCTTTTCTAATGTAAAAGTGACTAGCAGTTATATCTTTGAATAAAATTTGGTTTTCTCTCTGACCAGTGCTCAGAGGGCTGGTGCACCCAGTTTTTTAGGAAAACTAATATAGCTTTTGACAGAAGCACAAAGTGATGACTTGGCACATGGCAGACAAAGGACAAACTGTTCAATTGTGGCCCTAAATTTATTTTAGTTCAACCAGTAAACAGGGACACAGCATAGACTTTGCTGATTAAAAGCAAAACTAAAAAAACCTGGAGCTACACTTTACAGTGTTCCAATTCATAACCAGCTCATCACATGGGATTTTTCGTTTTACTTTCTGGCTTCAGGCATGCCTATGCAGAATATAACTGTTTCATTGTGGATTTGCATATTTTTTTCCCCCTAAGAGAATTTATTTCTTCCTCTCAAGTTCCTAGAGAGAATTAATACCCCAGCCCAAAATCCGAGACATTTGCAGCTTACCATGCTGTTCCTTGTTTCATTGCTCCTGCCTTTACCATCTGGAAGGATCTACCTCTTCCAGCCTTTGCTTCGGTGAGTGCTCTCACTGAAGAGTGATCAGAGTCAGTGGAAGTATGCATGTGTGATGAGTAATCCCATAGGTGAGGGTTTCCAGGAGGTGGCTGCATGGCAGGTATATTGCATATCTTCACATTTCCTTTGCTGTTTTTATCTCCTATATACTCTCGTGTGTCTCTTCTTCATGTCTTGTCTGAATGTATTTCAAGCAGCATTGCTCTGTACTGCAGGAGGCAACAAAAAGTTAATAATTGATTTCTGATCACTTACTTCATCTATGTCAAGAAATGCCTTTTAAAAATTACTACTATTTACTGTTTACTATTACTAATACTACTACTATTAAAAGCAATATAAATTTGTTACAACAATAAACTTGCTTTCAGTATATCATAATTTTCAGTAGTTACATTAGTACAAGAACTTGAAGGAGAATTTGGTGGTGGGAATTTCCTTGCCATGAGTTATTTCTCAAATTACTACCATCTTATCCATTAATAGTTCAGGGTTTTAGAATTTTTGTGTTCCAGATTTTCTCAGAATTAAATATATACAAAATTTCGAACTTGCTAGGCCTTAGACATCTGTTTCTAGAACAAATATGACTTTCCTTGATTTCTGATAGAAAGCTTGTATCCGTGTGTGGCAACAGTATTTGACTTCAGATAAGGAAGTGTTGAAACATCCCCAGCTGGAATTCCCAGTGTTAGACGAAGTGGCCGAATACAATGGGTTGGCTTCATCACTGTAATCAACAAGAGGTAAGAAAATGCTGGTGCAAAGTCTGTGATCAGCATGGAAATTTAATATAGCACAGCTAAGCGTGTAATCAACAGCAAACTGATCAAAGATGTTTTTCCTCTGTCCTTCCATTTAAGGTTTCTGTTGTATTAGCTGACTATGGGAATTACGCACAGATCAAGACGAACACAGGCTAACAGAGGTCAAAAAACCAATCATCTTCTGAAGTTTTGCCATTGAATATCACTGAATAGAAGTTCTTGTCTGTGAAAAAGAAGATCACTGGTTAATCCCTGAGACAACTGTAGTAGTGAAGTCTGATATTTTCTGAGGCAGCAAGATCTGTTCATTTGACACTAATTTACCTATCAACTTCCTGCCTGTATTTTAGAAGAAAATTATTAATAATATCTTTTCTGCTCCTTTAAAACAGAAGTTAGTTCTGGAAGGGCAGAACTGACCTTTTACCATCCAAGATGATTTTAGCTTCAGATTCAGAAGCATCAAAGTGGGCTATATACCATTTAAAACAAACTTTCTTATGATTTCTTATGATTATGAAAACAAGATTTCTTATGATTAAGTGGGAAGCTGCAAACACCAAGACCTTGTCTAAGCAGTAGGTGGCAGACTGCTCCCAGAAATCCTTAGGAAGTTCTGACTCAGCCCTTCTTAATGCCCACGGGGCTGTAGCTAAAGGTGATGAGAAGAGAGATGTAAAGGTGGGGAGATTCCTAGGTTTCAAGCAGTCTACCTAATTTCACAGAGCATGCTAGGGATACTCGGGTCAGCATTTGCCAGGAGAGGGGATGTTGCTCCTACACGCCCTGTGTTATCAGTCCCTGAAGTCACTGTGGCTGTTACCCTGCCCTGCAGCAGCTGGGTGACCTCGATCTTGTTTTGGAGGATTCGCCCCTGTTGATGGAAAGCCAGCACTGTCATGGCTTTGGCACGTCTACATAACAGTATGCTCATAGTTTTGTCACTATTTGGAAATCCCTCTTAACTCCAGAGACCCCAAGGAGTTTTTTAACCAAAATAGAGTTTAACACGTGGAATTATATGTCTGAGGTTGTTAATGGATACACCACATCTTCTACTCATCTCTACATACACAAAGTAATTTCTGTACAGTACCCAAAAAGCTGGGATCCAGTCTTTTGACAAAACTTTTTTTTGGTGCTTGCCCTTCCCTAAATGACATTAAGGTGGAACAGATCTTTTCTCTTTATAGTGGATTTTATTTTGAATTTAAATTCACCTTGAGGGGTTTTCCCAATGCCCTGCTGCTAATAATTAATGTACTTAAGGATGCACCTTGTCCCTTGGCTTTTGTCTCATCTGTTTCTTTGCCTGTGGTGCTTACACAAACTACCTTTCCCATCACACTTCTTTCTCATGCCATTATTTTGCTGACTGTCAGAGGCTCTGTGTAGTGTATACCAAGACATTTCATTATCCACCTAGAGCAAGGCTCTTGTGTCAAAGTAGAGGACTGCCCACAGACTGCTGAAAACCACACAATCCAGTGGCTGGTAAACACTTGGGGGAGCTGCCCATCCACCATGCAAAAATGTTGGCTCTGATTTACGGAATGATTTGCTTACCATTCACCAGATTATTTAGAACTTGTTTTGTCACCAGACAAGATTTGAAAGCAAAAGAATCTATAAAAAAATAGATTTTCATACTAGGAAAGGCATTATAAAAGTCCAAAATAACCAAACATTATGGCATTTATATTTTTATTAAGATTATGCTAATTTTAGCTGCTTTTATATTTCATTTAACTCTTGAGACTGATCCTTTAGGCTCTGCTGATGGTTACTGGGACATCCCATGGATATGCAGAAGCATGGTTCTTTTGGGTTTCCTTTCCTGCTCAGGCTTTGTAGCATTTCTACTGCATGCTTTGGTTAGACTAAGATTATGCCATTCGTTTTCAAGATGCTTTTATCTTCCTTAAAACATGATGGAATTTCTTTCCAAATCATACATGATGAAACATATAGATTTTCTGAGTTCCTTTCCTTGTGTCATGTTAGCCTGCTATCAGTTTTTCATCAGTTGCTTAGTGTATAAATGACAGATTGATTTGAGAATGGGGTGTTGTCCAGCTATGCACAGTTCCCCTCCTTCCTCCCTCCTATGCCCTCTTTCAGACTCAGGGGAAATCAGGAGTGGTCTTGTCACAGTAGCATTTACTAGGGCTCAGTGAACATGTAAGCACATGGTGGAAAACAGAAACATCTCTGAGAAGAACAGAAAGAGTAGCTTCAGGACCATCCCAAGCATTTCTTGACAAAAGAGAGCTCAGTTTCAAAATTTTTATATTTTATTATTAGAAATCTCCCAAACCCATACCTATGACCATTCCTATAGTATTTCCAGTTTTCTTAGAATTTACTTTGAGCATATAAGATTCTGTAACATCCTTCAGCTCGGCAATGCAGTTCTTTTAAAGTTTATCATTGTTATTTCAGGATACACAGCTCTTTCTTGAACAGTCAAGGCCTATCATCATCAAGAGCCTCATATTAGACTTTGTGTTTTCTCTGATGACAAATATAGACTACAGTCTAAAAATACATCTTAAACCAGAGAGATACATCATTATAAATAACATACTTGAGAAGAGTCAGAGAATGTGTGCGCTCTCCAAAGTGGCAGTTACTTCATTGAAATAAAGAAGAAAGTTTGTTTTGAGTGCTCAATTTGCTTTGATAATGCAAGCTATGGTTATGAAAATCTCTTAACATTTTGTTCAGAGTTATTTGTTCAACACATCAGATGAATAAATATTAAGTAATTGTACTCTGGCCTGCAATTCTGCAGAATATAGAATTCTTCTTAGGGCTCAAGTCAGGCAGTCATTAATGACAACAGCACTTCATAGTGAAGAATGGCCTTTACAGAGAATTGGTGTTCAAACCATAGTGAAACCTCAACTAGGCAACCAGACCAAGTGACCCAGCCAGTGGTTTTTATGGTATTGATATTACTGAATGTATGGTCAGAAAGGGAGAGAGATAAATCAACAGAGACAATGCTTTGGTGCATACACTGAAGTTCAGTGTGATAGTTAGAATGAAGAGTTGAGGGGATTAATGTCTTATTTACTTCACATATATGGGCAAATATTTTGGTCGTTAAAATATGTAAAAGTAAGCTTATAGTACTCACTGTATTGTTCTTCACCTCTATTCTGAGTAATTCAGAGGTGAAAGCAAATAGCTTTACAAGAGAAGACAGCTCAATAACTCTGCTCATGATGGGCTAACCACAGCATAGCATGGTTTAATATAGCCTGTCTTTTCCAGCTCCTTCCTTCCAAACATTTAACTGAGTGAAGTGAAAATTAGGCCTTCATTTAGCAAAAGGAGACTCCTATGTGTTTATTTGAAGAGTATTCCAGACTACAGTTCTTCTTCATCTACATCTTCTTTTACCAAGAAAAGAGGAGTCTGTTTGTTGTGGACAATGGATTGATAAAGCTCTCTTCCACCACCATATTACAGAGGATACAGAAGATTCTCATGAAGAGCTGCTTGTATCAGTAGGAAATGATCTCATCTATATAGAAGTGTAACATGCTATGTCTGAATTGTTCATTTTACTGCCCTGGAGGAGTTGGCCTGTACTGTAAAAGTATTTCTGTATATAAATTCTAATTAAACAAGTGTAGAAACTGTTGTACAACAAGTACAACAGTAATTCACTAATCACATCTATTTTAATCTTAAATGCATGTGTTTCAAAAATTTGGAACAAGATGTGGGCTTCAGATCTGCTTCAGCTCTTGCTGCTTCCTGAAGAGCAGCCAGGAGAAATTGTGAGAATGCCTTAGAATGGAAAGAATGAAGGAGCTCCACTTCCAAGAAGTACTGGCACTGTCCTCAGACAGCTCAGTAGTTGTGGGTATTATGGAATTTTGCTAGTCTGCCTGTAATTATTAATCCAAATGCTGTCAAGACTTGTATATTAGAGAATGGAGTGCTTACCTGTTTGGACCTTAAATTACAGTCTGTATTTATTCTCATCTTCCTAAAGAAAAGACTTTATGATCAGACTGGCTTTTACAACTTTTCTTTCCATAGTTTTAGTTTATAGGGTAGATGAGCTAGGAGAATTGCTGTGTCCTCTGAAGTCAAGGGCTTGCTGTAGGAAGAGAGCAAGAGATTTAGCTGCTGTAAACAGAGCACAAAGAAATTACCTTTTTCTGAAGTGCACATGACTGCAGCTAAATATATAGAAGGATGAAGCCAGGACAATTTCTTTTTCCTCCATCTATTTTGAACTGATAAATGGCATCGTTCTGCACTCTACAGATTTTTTAAAAGGCCACTGGTACCTCAGTCTGCAGGATGGCCAAATTTGATAATTCACTGAGTCTCAGGAGAAAAGGTAGTGTCATTCTAGTAAGAGAAGTTACAGAAATTAGTAAAGCAGGACTTTGTCTTTTTAACTTTCTTTCCAACTGTACCTGATCTCCTAGATGTGATTTTGCAGGTCTTTCCAGTGCTATAATCCCTTTGGAGGTGAAGTTGCCTAGTCATAGAAGAGACCATGTAATGTAATAGTTCAAGTGATATGCTATTATTTCAATAGCAACTCATGTTTATCTATTTGAGTATTAATACTTGGCAATTTCTGGTGAAGAAGCATTAGTGTCTATATCAATAAAATTAGCTGTTTATAGGTAAATGTCCATCTTTCATCCCCATCTTTATAAGAAATGCTCGAAGGAGTACAGTAGTTTCAATTCTTCAATGCCAAGAATACAATCCTATGCAATATTGCTGACGTCACCTTGGCATGGATTTGTATGGGCCAAGGTTATATGCTTGAGAATAAGCGAGTCCCTACTCTCAGGATCACTCTCAAATTCCAGCATGGTAAATCATTAATATTCTTTGTAGAGTAGAAGTTTTAGCATTTTTTGTTTGTGGAGAAAAATTCACAAACATAACTCTTGTCTTTTGGGGTTTAATCCAGACTTAAGAATATTTGGTCTGAATAGATTTTCTTTTTTTTTTTCCAAATAGAGTGCATTTGTCATTCTGCTTTCTGTATCTTACCACAGCTATGAAAATGTATTAAAGTGAGAAGAAATCATGTCATTTGGATCCAATGTCCCTACATTACAGGTACAAATGAACATGAGCACTCCTGGCTGAGCCAATATTCTCTGGAAGTCAGATGCCTATGCTGTGCTGACCCACTGTGTGCAATATTCAGGCCTGTGAATAAAGAAGTTCCAGAATAAAATCAATTCAGTAAGAGGAGGTCATTGCTGACTGAGGTGAAAAGTGCTGTATATGCACTACTCTCTACCGTAGGCACCAGAAAACCCTGCTGCAGAGCGCCTAGTTGCTACTGTAATTATTGTAGAGACAGGTGATGTCACTGCTAGAGGGCAAATTGAAGAACTTCATGTTGTCAACTCTATTCTTATCGAAGCAGAAGTGCTTTAAAATCTGTTCTTACAGAAGCAACAAATCTGAGCATTTACTTCTGTTTGGAAATTCTAGACATACTGAAAGCTTCATTGTTTTTCAGTAAGATAAAATTGCAAATGTTGAATTGTTTCTTTAAAGTACTTTATTGCAGTGCCACAAGTTGCTTGGAGACAAGATATTTTCTAATCACAAACAGTCAGCAGATTATACTAAGCAAATTGTAAATATAGCTGAAAAAATAAAAAAGCTATGAACATGTCTACATTTACAACCTGTTACTCCACTGGATAAATTTTATTTGATTTAAACACATCAAGACAAAACATCTTTCCTATAAGTGAGATTCAGGGCCTACTTTATTAAGGTGTTAAATCTTTAATGTAGCCTCATTAATTCTGAAGTTACATCATCTGATCCTGTCATTACATTCTCTGTAACTTGTGTTCACTATATCCGTTCTAAAAGTGCATATGCATTTTCAAGTATGATTACCTGTTAACAGAAAGGTGTCCCTACAATAAAACTCCTTCCTGACAGCTCCTGCTGCAATAAGAACTGCCTCATCTTTTGAAATTCTTTGTTACAGCTTAGGCTTGAGCAGATAAACCACACAGGATGTCTCAGACACTTCACATTTTACTTTCTGTCTGAATCTACTTCTTTTTCTAAGAAACAATCTTGGAAAAAAACATGTCCCATTCTGCTTCATGAGGAGTGCAATTGACTGATTTTCTAATATTTCAAAACTGGTTCTTACTGCACATTATCAGTCAATACATCTTCACTTGTGAAGCATCTGACTTCCTCTGATAAAAAACATAATTTATCCTTAAGTGGGTGCCAGCAGCATTGTGGCTGTGGTAATGCAGAGCTCAGTATCAGGTAACCACTGACTGTGTATATATTTATATATATATATGCGCTCATGCAGGAGCCAGGATGAGTTTTGCAGTTTGGAACTTTTCCCCGCTGTGAGTACACTGCTAATAGTAACCAAGCCAGCTCAGGCTTGTTTCCTAGAGCTGCTGTAATACATTTGACAGTAATATAGATATTCCTTCAAGTTTTTGCATGAGGATCAAAACTACTAGTTACAAGCTAAAGCTTGTACATCCAAACCATCTGATTTAGGGACAGCCTTCCGTCTTTTTGACAGCCTTGCATCAACTTCTTTTACAATAAAAATCCTGAACACATAAGAATCAAATCCATCAGTTGATTATATTTCCTAAAATAGATAAAATGGAAATGTCATGGATACTACTAAAAGCTTTTTACTGAGTGAGAAATAATGTTTTAAAAGGTGGACACTTCAGTAGCTGAAGTTACTACAAGAAATGCAATGTTTGGGAAGTGCTATATTCCCACAAGCATTTGTTACGCTGACTTATGCTATTTAATATATGATATTTAATATCACTATGCGTAACTATATCACATTTCAGCTGTAATATTGAGGGCTGATCTCTAGATCACTGGCTCAGTGATAGCTTACTGAGGCTGCTGGGCTCCATGTTGCAGCCTGCACAATGGGAGTGAAAGTCAGTCCAGAAGCAATTTGTTCACATTGCTGTGATGCTATTTCTGAGCTAAGCAGCTCCATCTCTCAGCTTTCTCTCTTTCTGAATCTCGACAGGACACATTAGCTTGAGCCCATTAGCTTGAACTCATTATATCTGTTGGGGTGACCCTGCTGCTGTCACCTGTTTGTATGGTTGTCTTGATTTTTAAAGGGACTTGTCTATGGTATTGTAGTTCACAGTATCCTCTGCCGGACTACAGGATGAAAACGTCTTAATTCGGCCTTGAAACGTATGACAGTAAGGAGGATTTTATACAGCAGTATTAATGCTTATTATGCATATAGTTTGCGACACTCAAGAGCAGTTACAGAAACACATTCCCTGACATTAGAAGCTTACAATCTAAACAAAATATATTGCACGGAAGAGATCAACATACAAAAAACAGAATCATTGATTTCTTACTTTTAGTGTATGTCTTGCTAACATATGGGATTGTGAACAGAGCAAGGAGTTAAAGGAGTTATTGTGATTTAAAATTAAAGATAAGAGAGTGATAGCTTGAGGAATTACTCAAATAGTGGCTCAAAGAAATAAAATTATAGAATGGACCTGTCGGAGGACAGAGAACAGAGGCATTGTAGAAAAGATGCAGAGCAAAGGATCATTCATGACTAGGAGCTTGGAAAAATAGGAAAGCAGTGTAGCTACAGAAAATAGATTTTAATATATTTGCTTATCCATATTATTGAAGTTACAGACACTGATCAAGATGCTGTTGCACTAAGCTTCTTGCTTGATGCCTGGATATGTGACGGAGATTATCTCAGTTCTACTAATTTCAGTGAGAGCTATGGAGGTGTAACTCCTTTAAAGAGCAGGCTGAAGACTTTTATTAGCTGAGGGCCAAGGTCAAAACTCATGCATAAATTTGCATTAATAAATGCAGAAACAGTATGTCCAAATGCTGGTATGAGTATTTTTCATACAGTAATTGCAGCTTCTGCTCACCAAAAACATTTTCCTGTGCATCAACAAAATAGCCATTTATAGGAAGTAAGGTAAATATTACAGATGGCAGTTTTGAAGAAAGACTTGAAGAGCAGCAGAGCGCTAAATGGTAATAGGCAATATAAAAAAAAAGCATAGGCGATAGCATTCCTTCACCCCACTGGTTGACGTAAGATTGATTAATAGTAGTAGTAGAATAAAAATATAAATTGGAGTAATTCCATCCATCCAGTAATTCCTAAAATAATGTATTTCTACAGTATTTCTCACTGCAAATGTTTAGGGTTTTAGGAGCTAGGCCATAGATACCTCAACTGTTCAGGTTTATTGAATATGCTTTGGAGATTATTTTGACCAGAAAAAACTGATGGCTATCAGCAGCTTCAAGTATTTCTTGATGTCTAGCTGCTCTTTCTTTCATTTTTGTACCTCTTTTTTAAATGTCTTGGTAATTGTTTCTGCGTCTGCAGTGTCCATAATGATAAAGGAGGTAGAGCAGTACAAGGTTAAAAATGGACAACAAGCCAACAGCAACGTTAAATCCGATTAAAATATCTGTAAAGAACAAAAAATAAATGAAAAGGGAGTTAGTGAAAGACATACATGTGTACCATTTTAGATGCAAAGCTAACAGTCTAATTACATATATGTACAATGGAAGTATTTCTGGCAAGATCATATTTAGCGACACATACAGCTTAAGAACCTATACTTCAATCCTGGAAATTTATAGATTGCTTCCTGTGCCCAGGTAAATCTTACTCCCAGGTTTCCATAGGGCAGGATGGACTATGTGTAGTTAATGAAAAAAAATAGTTTCATCAGGGATCAACAAAATGGTGAATATATGCAGGACAGGGGAAATAACAGGACTATTGGAAAGTAACATTTGTATTGCCTTGCTCTTGTCCTCCCTCCCAGAAATAATACTGAGGCAGGAAGAGGTTATCAGCTCTCAGCTGTTGGTAGATCTTGGATCAGCTGCACTCAGTACAGCTGAGTGTAGCAGTGTCCTTAATACACAGTGCATGTGGCAGAAATACAGATGCACAGATCTTACCGTGCATTTGCAAGCCATTTTTGCTTTACATCTGCGGAAGGTGTGATGTATCCAATGTGCACAGGACCCTCGTATAGCACCCACATCCATACTTCTCTTAAACATTTTCAACAAGTGGAGATCTAGTTTTTGCCACGGCCTTTAGGGCAGCTCCTTTTGTGAATATGCTAATTTAATTTCTACTGACATTCCTTGTCCATAGTAAATCTGGCCCACACTTAAAGGGAAATCTCTTGACTGTGTGAAAGGTACAAAGTTCAGAGCCACTGATAAAATATCTGCCTCCATGTCTCAGGTGGAAAATACAGAACTGTTACACTACCTTTCATTTTGTCTTTCTTCCCACATTCTTTTGACCAGTTTTCTGTAATCACAGGAGAAACTAGTTCAGCAAACTTCTCAAGTGGACAAGAAGAGGTGCACCCTGGCAAAGTGAGGAGATAGGGATCCTTTGAAGTGTCGTTCCGATAATGCATTTCGATGCTATGTCGCCTGATTAACAACATTGAAAAGTTTTTTAAAAAAGGTTCTTAAATTGAAGGTTTCCCACTTTGAGACAGCACGTTGGAAAAAGGCTCTAACATCCTACTCTAGAACCTGTTCTCCAGGAATGGAGGCTTTGTGAAAGACATCTGCAAAGAAGCCCACTTTGCCAAAGCTGGTTATTTAACTGCACAGATCACCAGTCAGCTGAAAAGGTCCTTCTGAAGGCTCCTTGAATGGCACCAGCTTTGGGTTCTTCTAAGCCAACTGACTTACTCTGGGAGTTATGAGATGTCTTGGAAATGTTCTTCCTATAGTTTGAAGAATCAGGAAAATTTATTTTATCATTTACTGCCTCTCGTAAGGCTTGTTTTACCTCTTCTTCCTGTCTTTCAAAGCACACAGGCACATCCAGAAAATGTAATTTTCTCTAGTTTTAATATAACTTTGTGCCTATGGGCTGCTCAGTGAAGTATCCATTTAAATCAAAATTGTAACTCCTCACAATATTTGAGAGAAAAATGATTTTGGGGAACAGGGTAGCAAATTCTGAACACTCTTTCTTGAATAGATAAGAAGATACTTGCCCATTGCTTTCTTGGTAGAGTTCAAAAAACTGGCAAGAAGCATATGGTGGCAGTTTTCCATTGAAAATATTGAGAGCAATCTGTAGGGCTCCAACTGTGGTGTCATGCTATTGGAGAAAAAAAAATCCATCCTTTACAGTCATTTAAGTCAATTAGCATTCATCCAGAGTAATGAGACAAGAGTAGAGAGGGAGTGGAAATGAAGATAAAAGAAAACCTGTGTAAATTTGACCATAAAAATGTGTTCAGTATATTTACCATTGAGAAAAACATGTTAACTGATTACTACAGAGAGCAGGAGGCATTTCCAAAGAGTTACTGCAGTATGTGTCTTACACCATCTGGCAGGATTTTGGAGACAGATACTGAGGGAAAGCAGGATGTGGTCTGAGTAATAAATCTAGTTTTTCACTCCATTTTCTCTTTTCCTTCCTTCAGTAGTGTTTTTTGCTCCAAGATCAGATTAAGGCAGTGTAAGGTAGTATATTCTAGGGCATTTCAAGTGAAGGTGCAAGTACTTTTTTTCAGGTAGTATACCAGACAAATAGTTGTGTGCAAAGACTGTTCTCCTCACTTCCACTTCAGAATTTTTTCAATTGTTCCTTCTGTTTGGACTCATACAACGAAATCTCAGTTTGGCTTCTATTTTTACAGGATCAGTTATCCACCCACCTGCACTTTCTTCATCTACCCGTTACCCCATCTTGCAGGGATCATAGGAGCAGGAGCTGAAGGCAGGAAGTCCAAACACGTTGATGCATAAATTTTGCAAGCATCTTTAAAAATATATATATATCTATATATATATCTATATCTGCTAGACCTATTTATATTATAGTCTAGCAGCTATGGTTTAATTATTATTCAGGTTCTGGAACTTCTTAAGCTGATCAGTTTCAAAAATAACGGTATACTTGTGCTCAAAGTATTAAAGGAGAAGTGAAAATCTGGATGCACTTCTTTTTCCTTTTCAAAAAGAACATGATAGCGCTAGAATCATGTAGAAAGGACCTGGAGAAAGATTTGAGGTATCAAGTAGTTTCTGTATGAGAAAAGATTAAATAGGGTAGGACTCTGTCTTGAAACAGGAAATATTGAAGAGGAGTGACAGAAAATAGTAAATTCATGAGTGAGCCAGAAAAAGCTAATAAAAGAGGGAGTACTTTTTTTTTCTTTAACACACAAGTCATTGTCACAGGATGTTGCAGAGTCCAAAAGTATAAATGCATTAAAAAAGTGATTAGGCAAGCCGATAGAAGACTGTCTGTCAAGAGATCCTAAGCACAGAGACATACTCTATCTCAAGAAGTCCCTAAGACACACATTGCTGGAAGATTTTATCACTCTCTGCTGGCATTATTCTCACATTCATCCCTCCCTTTGGCCATTGTTAGAGACAGAATAATGAATGAACTAAGCAGATCTTGGCCTGATGAAAGTGGCCCACTTCACCCTCTAAAATAAATAAAATAATAATAGTAGTAATAAAGAAGAACCTACAGTGGAGAGGTTTGGAGGCACAGCTGAAGTTCTGCTATGTGCCAGTTTCTTTGGAGAACTTCAAGAAAGATGCAGCTAATAGAAACTGCACCATTAAGTTGAAGGAATAATGAATGATAAAATACATAGTTTTCTTTGCCAAATATAGTTTAACTAAAACTGAGGTGAGATCCATGCCTATACTGTGTTCTTGTACCGATTGGTGTTCAGCTTGTTAGCTGAATTAGACTGTATTGCAGTATTCTTTCATTTAACTTTATTGATAAAATCAAAGCAAAGTTTATGAAGGATGAAAATACTCACTGCAGAGTAGACCTCCATTTTTCTTGGTTTTGAAGAGTTGACAGCTTGTTTAATACTGTTTAAAATAATATTCACAAGGACACCTTAAAAAGATGGAAAAAAGGGAAGTAGAAAATGAAGGTATAATGTATGAATGGAAACAAAAAAGACAAAATATTGTGAGTATCAAATATAAGACATCTACTCAGGCCTCATACTCATTTTTTAGTTTACTACAATTTTATAACTACAGAGAAGATATTACAGAAGAGAAACATATGATTAATCATCCAGGTCAAGTGAAGAGGCAGGATTCACAGGAAATCATCTAGAACCATCCTGAGAACTGGGGATACTGACACTTCCAGTTCTGTTATGCTGAGATCTGCTCTCCATCTTTTTTTGTTTGTTTGTAGTGTTGGAATAATGACAACTGTGCTGGTCTATTCCTCTCCACATGCCAAAGAAATACTTTAACTCTTTACTTCCAACAAGTTACACATTATTGAGTCTTCATTTTTTCCAAAGCTCTTTTGTACTTCTTCTTCAGCCCAAAGGTATTGTAAAGCCAATGGGTAAGGGCAGCAAAAATTCCCTGAAGCAGTTTATATCATTCTAAGCAAAGAGGATGTAACTGGTATGCCAGTGAACATTAGATAAATAGTCCTGACCATGTGATATGGTCATCTGCCAGCTAGTGGGCTTTATTGCAGATTGGAGCCTCTAATTACTATATGTCTTGATCCAGTGATGTGTATGCCTAGGTGACGGATCTGCTAATAATTCGTTACCTAGATCTAGGCTGCACAGTAGGTGCATTAAAAAGCCTAGCCTCAAATATTCCAGCCTGCAAATATTCAAGCTCAATTGTTTGGATTTCCTGCTCATGGATGCCTGGGGATCATATGATAAATTCTGGGGTTGTGTCCTGAAGTAGTGTCAGAATGTGCAGCACAGTCTATGCGCCCCAGTTTTGGAGCTAAGCAGTAGTTCCCAGTTCTCGGAGTTCTTGCAGTTCTTGCAGTGTAACTGGAATCTCTCAGCTTCTATTCTGATCAGACTGTTTTGGAGCAGCTTTGTATCACTCAGAAAGCTACCAGTGTGTTGCCAATGTTTTGACACAATATACAACCAGTACATCAAAGGGAAAAACAAAGAACAGGAAAGAATTAGAAGAAATGTTGGAGAAACAACTTAGTCTAACCTACTGTAAGTAATGATCATAACCGTGAGGGCCTGATATATTCCCTTAGATTTCTATAGCATTTCTAAAAGTTCTAATCCCTTAAAAAATCTGGAAAAACTGAAAATAATTTTTACACATTGTTGCATTATCTTATCCATGCAAATGCCAATGTTCAGCACATATTTCAATACTCAATATGGCATCCAATGTCCATGGCTTCAAATCAAGAGTTTGTTTGAATAATTTTGCATTAGTAAAGTGACAGGATGTTGCATTTTATCATGAACATTTTCTCCTCCTTTCCTCGAGCTATGCATTTTTGATTTACCTCCTTGTAGTCGCGATTTCTCTTCTCTCTTATAAACCCCAAATAATGACAGTAAGGACAATTCTGCCAGTTTTTCCATCTTGTTGATTACATCTTTGGTGGCCCATACAGGGAGTGTGTAATTGTGAATACCCTAGTTATAAAGGAAAACAAAAGAATGTTTTTAATTCACTGGTTTCCATCATCCTGTTGTCTACCCTCACACTACTAAGTTTAGACTTTTTGAGGCTGTTCTGCAATTTTTTACTCAGTGTGGTTTTACTCAGGAGCATGCCCTGAAACACATTTTGTGGGAATGGGGATCAGCCTGAAGTGGGTAAATGGGCAGAGCAGAAGCACCTGTGTGAAGGAGATTCCTTGTAGGTATAATGTCTTCTTGCTCTAGAGATACATGTTTTTGGTGGGAAATGTTGCAGGCTTATGTCTTCCTCTCTTCCTTTCTATGGGTCTTCAGGTTATAAATACCTATTTTTTTCTGCCTTTCCATACAGTTGTGCCTATACCAGTTCTATCACTGGGCAACTAGAGACAAGTGTCACTCTCCAGTCATGTAACAGTGACAGTGTCTTATCATGTTTAATTACCTCAGTTTGTAGAGGATATGTTCAAAATTCTTCATGCACTGGTGGTAATGACTGGGGCCAAATGGAATTATCCCATGCTTGGGGTCAATTTGGGCTTTTTTAACTGGTAGCAATCGCTGTCTCAAGAATTTTTAAACTGATAGATCATGATCTTTCATGATCTCTTGTGTTCAAAATCTAAAGTATTTTCATGTTTACCTGTTGATTGTTTAAAGCTAATAATTTCATTTCTCTGTTAAAAATCACAAATATATAATAGCCATCATGCTGAATAATTCTATAGCAGCATATTGGGAAGGGGAAAAAGGGAATAATGGGAATGGTAACCATGCTTAAAATACGAAATGGAAACGACAATCTCCCAAGCTGTAGACCATGTTTTTCAGTTATCTTTTACCAAACTGCTAAAATATAGCTTAGATTAAAAAAAAAAAAAAAAAAAAGAAGAGAGAAAAAGAAAATGTAGGAGAAAAGACAACTCATTCTTGCCCAGCCTCTATTGATTTATTATTACCTCACAGTGTAGAGTATCATAGGTATTCCAGAGTTGGAAATTGTCCAGTATTTTAAGGTGATTTAGTTCAAGCCCTGTGTTAACTGCCATTGTTTGTAAAAAATCCTGTGGGGAAAAAGTGAAGAGTATACCACAAATACTCAATACATATGGAACATACATGCAGATAGATTCACTAACACCCAACCTTTTCACAGAATTTTCACAGAATCACAGAATAAGCTGAGTTGGAAGGGACCTGAAGGGATCATTGAGTCCAACTCTCAGCCCTGCACATGCCATCCCTAACAATCACACCATGTGCCTGAGATCATTGTCCAAATGCTTCTTGAACTCTGTCAGGCTTGGTGCTGTGACCACTTTCCTGGGGAGCCTGTACAGTGCCTGATCACCCTCTGGATGAAGAACCTTTCTGTAATATCTAACCTAAACAGGAGTTTCATTTTTTTCAATTTACTTTTTCATTTTAACAAAAGGAAAAAAAGCAATTCCATAACTTCTACAACTGAGTTACCTTCCTTTTTCTCACATCTTGGGGTTTTTGTTTTGGTTTTTTGGTTTTTTTTCTCTTACCATGTATGGTTGTATTCTATTTTGAAATTCTTTAGATGTTTGTGTTTCATGCTGAAGTTCATCAAAACGGGGACAGTTGGGCAGAGGAAAATTCAGCCTCTGAAACATGAAAAGCAAAAATTAGAATAGCTCTAGAATTATCAACACTCCTCTGTTTTTTCTGTGTCTGAGATTAAAGGTGTACTGGTTTTTAGACAGATTCAAGGCTGTGCTAGACCTACTCAATAATTGTTTGTTTGGGTACCTTAATCATGAATTCAGTTAACATAGGCAATAGACTGTGATAGCTTGACTTTTCAATGGCTATTTGCATCTGTGATAGCTTGATTTCTCTCAATTTAATTGATTTTGGCAAAAAGAAATTGCACATGTCAGTCAGGGGGTTGCTTTGAGAAATGAGTCAGGGTCCATGAATAGAAATTTTAAAAAGCTACCATTTCCCTTTCATTTTCTGTATCCCCCCAGATGTAACTTAAGTCCACCTGGTACTAGAACCTGAATTGCTTCTGCATCTACACATCTAGGTCTCATCTCTTTGGAGATAACCAGTGGATTATGGTAAGCATTTTAAGTACCATTTAATAGACAGAACTTGAAACAAGAGTGACGAATAGTGCTCCTGAAATATCAAAAAGCTATGAGCCTAAAGGCTCTGTTCTTCTTTAGGGATATGGTTCACTTTTAATTACTCCAAGTGTGTGCATTACAAGGTCATATGACAGTACATATTTGATCTGAACAACATGTGAATGCATGCATCCTTCAAACTCTGAGCGCTGGCAGATACGGTTTATATCAATTGCAGAAAGACAAATGATACCTGATACAGCACAAAGTGTCAGTGAAAAGCCATGATGAACAAAACAAGCTTGTACTGGTTCAGCACTTCATGTCACATCACTAGTGCATTTTTGACCCAGCACTAGTGTTATCCTATAACATTAACAGACTGCACTTCCAGCACATCTCCAATGGGAAGTTGGCAGCAGCTACCAACTGACCCTAGCCCACTTTCACTTGGATACCCCAGGGTGCAATTTTTCTGTAACAGCAGCACACTGGAGGATGACGGCTCAAAGTTGCAATATGAAACTGGAGAATGTTGTTTAATTACACAATAACAAATGTTTCTCTTGCTGTATGTCTTAATTATCCGTCTGTAGGTGTTATTAATTAAGCCACTCCCTTTGGCTTCATTAAGCAGTACTCAGTACTGTTTGCCTGTCAAGTCTTGATAGATCTCAGTGGCTTGAAAATAAACTGTGATTATGTTTTTTTACAGGACTGTATCTGGCTTCAGTTTCCCACTTTGTGTTGCTTGGGGCTTGAAAATACCTTCAAACATCTGCTTGGTTTCCTTGGTTTAACAAGGGAACAATGTTTTTTTCCAGGTGATTTGCGTATATAAAAGGCATTTTGAGTTGCTGCAGAGGTGTGTTTGAGAGAAGCGTCAATACCCACTCCTGAAGCAGCCACAGAAGTGATGAGGTACTAGAGACTCCTGCAAATGAGCTTGCCTTCCCCAAACAGGTTATTACATTGCACTGTGATTCCCCTGAGGGCTTTGAGGTATTATATGGCCAAAGCTCTGACCACTTTGATACTTTTTTGGTCTTCTGGTGAAAGAACTTCCTCTGGTGTCCTGCATTTAAATAACAGTGACAGCATTCCTTTCTGTTTAGGAGCAGGGTTAAGTTTCTGGCTGGATCACACGTTGCCTAACCCAGTTTGCGGAAACCCTTTCTCTCTGTACCTGCTTCCAAGCATGGTCTCCAAGAATGGAGGAACATCAAAGGAGAGAGGTGTGGCGGCCCCCTAATGAGTGAGTCTTCTGATGTTGGTGACAGGCAGTTATGTAATACAGGGTTTGTCCAAATTTCCCTAAAGTCAGCTTCTGTCCTCAAAGCCAGAAATAAATGAGGTTTTCTGTTATTACACTCAATAGCTTTTTATCCTTTTTGGCCACACTGTTCCTTACACAGTCCTTGTTACAACAGCAAGTGAAATTAAAATCTAAACCTGAATCAGCCAGAGAGAACTACATGAAGTAAAACTTCTTCTACTTATTCAGGTAGGTGTACTCTTATCATCTGCAAGAGAAGTGCTAGGGTTTCATTAAATGTTTCTATAGCACTGAGCATAAAAGAGACCTTTGTCTGTAATTAGAATGCCTAAGTGCTACCAGAATAGGAAGGTAATAATTTTGAGGTCATTACAGTGGCTGGTGAAAATTCAATTCCTTGAATAAACTATGGAACAAACTTGCCAAAGAAACAATGTCTGCCTAGATGAGTGGTGTTTAGAAAAGCACTTGTTTCCTATAAAGATTTAGGGCAACTTCCCTAGAATACCGTCCAAAAGTGTTCTGGTCAGAAGAAATGACCTTGATAGTGTGTATGACAATTCAGGTATTCTGCAACTATGGAAGGAGGGTTTTCATGTGGCTATTACAGCTGACCTATGACATACTTGTCAGCTGGTAGCTGCATTTGATATTTTCTATTATATTGAACCCAAAAAGCATAAAAAACATTTTTTAGCAATTTTCCTTTTTTCTGTACTTTTGCTTCTGTGAAAGATTAAGGCTTTATAGAGTGCCTCTAGCTAGTACTTACCTGCTCTGTTGATTTTTGAAAAATATGGACTGGAATGGGTTGCCAGAGCAGCTCAGGGTTCCAAATTTGGCTGCTAGTTGGTGGAAAGAGGCCAGAAAGATATGACTGGGCACTCATAATGGTGCGATCATAATCTGTACTTTGGATGTAAAACTGAAAATAGAATAGCAAACAATTAAAGATAAAATGGAAACTATAAAGTAATAGGGAAATTTTACCCAACTTGTCAGTACTGACTACTTGTTTTCAGTTTTATGTTTTTGCATAAAGTCAAAACAGTGAAACCATAACTCAGCTTTCCAGGGTCCTACTTCAATTTCTTAAGTGGAATTGCCAAGGCATCTTTTAATTTGGAATCTGAGTCTCAGACTGAACTGAGAGAATAAGAAAGCATGATTTCAGAGAAGGATGTTCTCTATCTTTTGAGATTCACAGAAACGTTGATGCATGTAGACATGGGAACATGATTTAGTGGTGGACAGGTTAACAGCTGGACTTGAAATTCATAAAGGTCTTTTCCCACCTAAAAGATTCTATGATCTATCAGTGATACCTCAGGAATGTTAAGGCACTTAAAAACATAAACTTCTCTTGGAAGCATAGCAAAGGTGTTTCATACCTTCCCATAATGCATAACTCCTATGTAGACCAAAATATTAGTGGTATCTTCCCCACAGTGGATCTGTACTGTATGATAAGCACATCCAAACAGCTGTTAGACCTCTCTTTTACAGGATGAAGTATGTAAGCATGGCCCATCACATGGCTGGATAGGCACTTGTCTTTCAACAGGGTAAAACAATAATGGGTCACTGTATAAATTCCCAACTCATTCATCCTGGAGCTGCTCCGTTTGGGAAAATTAGGTTGTGAAAGACCCTAACAGGATGTAAGAGCTGAAAGATAGACTTTATTCTGTGTTTTTACCTTGACATAAATCTGACTTTCAAAAATGTTCTTCTATTACCTTAATTTCTCCATTAATGAAATGAGTATGATAATGTGATTTCGTAAGTCTGTAGTTCTGCTATGCCCGAGAAATGTGCTCTGGACAGATCTGCTCTATACCTCTTGCCGGTTGTATGTGCTGTTCAAGAAGTTGGAATATCGTTTCCTCGTGTACTGTCCAAGTTCAAATAGCTGCTGCATTCCAGTCTGTAAGGCAAGCATATGGATGACTACTAGATTTAAGGTGACTGGAGACTTTAATGAAGAAGTTTCTTTTCTATTTTCTTCTATTATTTTTTTTTGTCTTCAGCAATCATCTTTTAACTGATCATTACATACTGTTATTGTGGTTTAACCTCAGCTAGCAACTGAACAGCACACAACTGCTCACTCACTTCCTCCTGGTGAAATCGGGGAGAGGATCAGAAGAGTGAAAGTGGGAAAACTTAAGGGTTTAAAGAAAGTTTGATATGCAAAACAAAAGCCACACATGGAAGCAAAGCAGAACAAGGAATTTATTCACCACTTCCCATGAACAGGCAGATGTTAAGACTCCAGGAAAGCAGGGCACCATCACAGTTATTTGAGAAAACAAATGACATCAAGCCGAATGTCTGCCCCTTCCTCCTTCTCCACCCAGTTTTATATGCTGAGCATGGCACTATATGGTCCAGTAAATCTCTTTGGTCAGTGGAGATCAGCTGTCCCAGCTGTATCCCTTCCCTATTTCTTGTGCACCCCCAGACAAGCTCAGGGTGGTACAAGAAGCAGAAAAGCCCTTGAATCTGTGTAAGCCCTGCTCAACTGTAACAAAAGCATCTCTGCATTATCAGCGCTGTTTTCAGCACAAATCCGAAACAGAGCCCTGTACCAGCTCTCTCTCAGCCAAAACTAGAACAACTGTATATGTTGCAGGTGATCTAGAATTTTTAACAGAAATGTTCACTTATATCTATGAAGAAATTACATGTTCTGAAACAGTAAGATTGTGACATCTGCTACAGAAAGGCAATGCCCCTGATTCTATACAAATACTATTTCCACAGTGCTGTAGACACTGATCAACATTGCCCTTTACAATGTATGTCATTTAGTGACAGCTCAGAGAGGATGATTGAAAACCTAGTATTTATCATTGCCATAGCTCTGTTATTTGTTCAACCTAATAAATTTGTGCCTTATATTTCATGCCTTAAGTAGCATTCTTCCATCTTTGCCTTGGTGTGCCTGCAGTTGTCTTAAGTTGCGTACTGTCTTTCCTGTTATTAATTTCTAGGGCTTGAGCTGAACTTTTTAACTTCTACCTGTCAGAGAAGTACATTTCTGCTAAGGAATGTATCTTTTGCTTAAAAGATAGCAAAACAGCAAAAAGCTCTCAAAACACTCAATGCCAAAGCAGAAACTTCTTACTACATAAGCTAGGAATAAGATAGTAATGCATGGTTTCAGTGTCTGAATTTTACAGATCTTTCAAGCACCCCTTCAAACATTAAACACTAAACTATCTCTATTTCATACTTTTACACCATGACAAAGTGTTGTTAGGAAATGCATTGGCTTCTTTTTGCTCCAGAGCATCATATGTCAAATACACCCAAAGAGCTAAGATTTGATGTTAAAATGCCAGAGTAACAAGTAGGTTCACTGCATCCTAGTGAAACTCTGGACTGCAAGTGGCCTTGTTAGAAGACACATTGTCCCCAGAAGCAATCTTCTCCTGCAAGTCTTTTCTTGTTTTGTGAATTGGTGGTTGTCAGTCCAATGATGAGATGTGGACTCTTCACTTGGCTTGGTGGGCAGGTGTCATGCCTTTGCCCTGTCACAGGGCTCAGTACTTAATGGTCATTAGGACTTCATCAGTGTTAACAGTATGGTGTTAACATACTGTTAACACCATTTGTTTGGATGCAGACACACTATCAAGAAGTTGTTGCGTTTAGGAAGGTAGTTATAAAGTTGTGATGAACAAGATTTCAATTTAACAATAGCTGAATGAATAACATTGCAAAAATGTTTATGAATTACTGGTATTGGTATTTGCTAATAGCAACTACCAGAACATGGGATTTGCTAATGCTTTTGAGACACACAAAAAAAAATCCACTTCCTCTTTTAGTAGCATTTGTAAGTTCTTGTAAGAAAGTCAACATACCTTGGTGAGTTGTCCGAATCCCTGGGGCCATTCGCTTTCTTTGTGTAGATCAGTTGGAAAGTTTACAATTGGTGTTCGGTCACCATGTCGGAAAACCTGACAATGTAAGCAACAAAAACCCTTTGAGTTCATTACTGTTAACACTCCTTTCTTATCTAACTAGAAGTCAATTACTTCATACATTATACTTCCAGTGTCATTTTTCAAATGAAAATATTGGAGAGTCTGCAGAAACCTGGTCAAGTAGGGTGTGCATACATTCTTTACAATCAAGAATATGTATAATTATATAGGTATTAATTGGGCATAAGCCTGATGATTCTTCCTCCTAGAACATAAAATTAATCACCCAAGATGTTAATGTTGGGATTGCGTTCACAGCTAGGCATCTAGACCAGAAATCTGACTGAATTCTGGAAACTCAGCGCTTCTGAATATTAAACCACTGATGTGCTTAGATTAGTATTTAATTACTTTGTCATAGGCACTTGAAATTTTTTGGTGTTTTTTCATAGCAGTATCTTTAAAAGTAATTCTATGTGCACATGGATCTTATGCTCAGTTTCTCAATCATCCTAAAATATAAAGATGAAAGAGTACAAACATTTACATTGTTAAGTTACTTAATTAATACTTTTACATACATATATAGAAATATTTTTGAAAGTCTGTAGGATTTTATTTCTATCGAATTCAGTGAGAGCAAAGAGTTTGGTTGCTTTGATATCCTGAACACTCCAGCATGGTGAATATTAGTGTGACGCATTCAATCATATGATTTTTAATTTTCAGAAAAATTAAATGAACCTTTTCGTATTTTTATTCCAGCACACAAAGAAAATGGCAGCCCTAGATTAAATGGTTCTGAAAAACTGAATTATCCTTGCTAAGCATATGCTGAGTGGGCTTAGAAAAATTAAATCCACAGAAGTTTCACATGAAAAGAAATGCTGGAGTACAAATTCACAGGGCTCCAGACAACCTTCCATGATGCTGACCCAAACTGTTGGAAAAGTTACCTTTGCTTATCAGTGTTCCCATCACTAACCTCATTCCTGACTTAGCATAATAAAATGACAATGTAGCAGCATGGTATATTTGTTAATAAAATGACATTTATTCCCTAATACTTCAGTGGTATATAAATTGTTTATAATTAATACTCTCCATTGCTTCATTGAGCCACATCATTCTTGCCTAGACATCACAGAGAGTTGTACACGCTAGTTAGTTTGCCACTCCCACTGGGAGGTGCTTCATGTTTATATTTTTCAAAGTAAACACCAGTGATGTGACTTAATGTTTTAATTACAACACACTCCCTTTACATCAGCCTTCTCTGCTAATGCACACGAACCTGTGCTAGAGCAGGTACTTCAGAGATGAAAAATACTATCCATTAAAGGCAAATATAATTGGATTTTTCCCTCTGTTTGTTTTCTACAATAGACAACAAAGTTTGCTAGAGTATAAGTTACTATTAGAACCATGTAGAAGACTGCTTATTATGTTTTTTGTTTTGCTAGTTGAATTTCACTATGTGGCCAACCTGAAATGAATATTTTGCAGCAACTCAAGGAGGGTTTTTCACCACCATCATCAAGTTCGTTGTTTGTTTGTTTGTTTTCCTTCTCTATGCAATTTTTAATTCTCTTTAAATCTCTTCTTACTAATTTGGAATCTCAGTTGATTCTTTATTACAATTTCTCAGTGCACCTGTAGTGAACAGGAAAATAATTAAAGAGCTACATAGTCTGTTGGCTGATTCAGTTGAGTGCAAGAAAAATGAGTGAGAAGGACTTTTGTACTGCTGCTCATTTCCTTATGCTGATATACATAGGTGTCAGGTAGGATTCATTAGTTTTTCTGGACAAGCTGGTACCTGCATAAAGAATGAAGGTTAAATTCCCAATTACGATATAGCTGCATCTTTTCTTGTTAAATTATCCAGCTTCACAGAAAAGCATTTTTATGGGTAACTGACAATTGTTCGAATGGACTGACATGTTTAAATGACTATTTTTTATATATATTTTAGGCAATACTTAACAATAGATCAACACTTGGCCATAAATATGCCCTTTTTATTTGTGAAAAATTACTGACAATGTGTTAGATTTTAAATACTGGTTTGTGATGTTTTATGTCTAATGGATGACATAACCCTTAGCATGTCACAACAGTCACAACAGTCAATCCCTTAAAGCTTTCAATAAGACAGAACGGAGTAGCGTTTTATCTGAATAGAGATTTGTGTGCAAAAAGATCAAGATCAAAAAATATATTGAATATATGAGCAGGAGATATAAAGAAAAATATTTTATTTCTTTGTAACCTTAAGAAATTGAAGGAGTGGAGGGTGTGCTCTTCTAAAAAGAAGCACAGTTGCTTTAAGTCCACACAAAATAGGAAATAATTCAGCTCCTTGTTAGTGTTTCTGCATCTTCATTGCACAGTGTCACATAAATATGATATGAACACTAAGCTGGAAGCAGCGAGAAGGGAACAAACACTTAAAAAAGCAGAACGCTGTTTTTAGGAATTGAAGGACAAAGCTTCTTAGCCAGCTGATTTTTGTGTGTGCTCAAACCTCCTAGCTCCTTCTGAAAATGACCTTGCTTCAGCTACAAATGAAACAATGACTGTATGAACAACCACTTAACCTGAAATACTAACTTGTTCACTCACAGCTACATCTTAGGACACTTTTTAAAATTTGAAATGGTGTTTTTCTTTGGAACACCTGATAGGAAAAGAAAGTCTAAGACACAGATCTTGCCTTGCTCATCAATATGTGTTTCTCAACACTCATAATTTCAACTTTGTTAAAAACGAGTTGATTCTTCAAATTAATTTAAAAATATGTGTACTGCAGCATTTATTACTTCTGGCGTACAGATTGTCTTCCTGACCTTTCAGGAGACATAGAACATGGCAGAATGAGAGAAGAGGAGCAAGGAAGCATCATAAAAAGTGAAAAGACACCAGAAATCAAGAAGGAAGGAAGGGTAAGGGGAATGTACACAAGAAGAGAAAAACAGATCTGTTTGGTATATTAATTTTGGCACTCCTTTTTGAAGTGCTTCACCTCAGTTCTCAAAAGCAATAGATGGATAATTACCAAAACCTTTACCCTCTCCTTCCACTCTGATACAGCTTGAATCTGGTTTGGTGTCTGGGCTCATCCATTCGCTCTTAGTAACTTTGTGAGTGTGATATCTTCATATGACAATGGTCACATGACTGAGAATTTGGCCAGCATTTGCTTCCGTTGTTGTCAGGTGAAAAATCATACTGGAGACAAACTAGTGCAGGGGAGAGGGTGAACTGAGAATATGACATGTGTAGCATACACATATATACATAACATCTTCATTTAGAAATGCCATGAATTACAGTGAAGTATCTGTCTCTGAGTAAGAGTGAGCCTCTTGCAGACGCTTGTATCGACAGACTTAACTTGAAACAAAAGGACTTCATACTTTGAAACCAGCAATAGGAATGAAGAAACAGAAGTGAAGTGGAACCATCATGCTGCCAGTTCAGGGAAACCAGAGATGTAGAAATACTGAACATGTTTAGCCAAGGTTTCAGATGGCTTGGCTTGATTACACAAATCACGCTCTGAGATAACATGCTCAGTCAACGCTTCCTATCCTGAGTTACAAGAAGAAAGACATGAGGAAATCACTGTACCTCAGAAACCACACCTCTTTGTATAGATGACAGGTGAAATGCATGTGTGTGTAGAGGCAGAAGGTCCAGGGCAGAACTTCTTTAAACAGAGGCAATAAATCAGGCACTTGGGTGCCTGATTTTCCTATACATTTCCTATTTTCTTCTTTCATTAAATTTAAAGTTCAAGTTCTTTAAATTTAAATTCTGCCTTTAATCTTAAATTCAGTGCACAAGAGTTATGGTAAAAGCTAATGTTTACCTGTAAGCAAGGAAATTCAAAAAGCATTTTGACAAACTGGCTTGAGTTGGAGCTTTTCAGAAGTAAGGACTTGTAGCCAGTACTCAAAATGCACAGAATCAGCATAAAGTTGGAAGTTGTGAGGAAAGAGTGAGACACCTTCCCAGGCACAGCACAGTTCTAGAAGTGGGCAAAAGTGGACATTTATCTGGGTTTCTTCTCCCCTGCAGATGAATTTTATATTCTGCAGTTCTGCTAAGAAAGTTTAAAAAAGTCATTGTGACAATTTTCACAATGCAGTAATACTCAAAGGTGAAAGCATGGTAACTTACAGAGTACAGCTGGAGAATGGCTATTGAAGTATGTCAGAAAGATGCCTTTTAGAATTATATCAACTGTAGCCGTACCCCCATTATATCCCATTATATCAGTGATATATTCTGGGGTCAATTCCTATGCTATTTATTTATACTAGCAATTCTGTTCCTATCAAAATTCAGTCAGTGAGTTGAGAAGGCAAAATTCAATAGAGCATACATAAACCATGCCTTGAGAAAAAAGATGTATATTGTGATAAGATTAAACCTATTGTAACTTTTTAGGTGATTGCTCAGCCTAAGCAAAAGTAACAGGATTAAAAGAACGACAGGTTAAATAACACTTACCTACTATTTTAATGTTTATTGTGACAAGTTCAATTTTTTTTTTTTTGTTAGGTGGCTGCACAGTTATGGTAAGCAGATGATTTTGGATAAGAAGCCTCTATCTCCATAATGGTAAACATTTACAGTAACTCTCTGCAGGACCATAGCTTGTCAAAATACAGCAACAGCTACAATTTAATAAAAATCTCATTCCTTTCAAGGAGTTAATTCTCCAAGGCTTGCTGTCTATCTGTTTTCATCTGTGTGTCCAGCTTTCCCTGCTTTCATTGAAACAAAATTTAGGTATATTGCTATACACAGAATGTTACTGCAATTAGCATCGGGTCCCTGCTCTGTGTTGTGTCTCAGCAGGAGTAGGAACTGGTTTTTCCTGTGCACTCTGGCCTCCCTCCAACTTGTGCATGTACAAAGCAGCCAATAGACGACTATGCATGAAATACTTTATCTGGAGTCAGGTGATATGTTTTGGACACAGTACTTCTGTCTCTTACCTGTATGCGCACATAACGTCTCAAACAGAGAAAGGCTGAAGGATAAGATCTTCAGTCGCCTATTTATAAAAGTTCATTCCAATCACCTCAACTTTATATAGAAAATATTCCTTTGGACTAACTATTCTTTATCATTATACCTTTTATTAAAAAAAAGAATGAAAAGGACTGTGGTTCAACCTTCATAATCCAAAGTATTACATTGAATTAGTTTCTCTTTTTTTAGAGGTATTTGGGAAAGTGACATTGAAGTAGTGTGTAGCTACTTTGAAATAAGAAATGGCTCAGCAAAAGAATTATTACAGTCTGTTTTCAGTCTAACTGAAGTTAATGCAACACGTGTCTCAAATCTCTACATAAAAATGCCTGTCTATTTCTGTTTCTCAGTGTACTGCTGTGACAGTTCAGTTATTGTGAAATGGAAACTTTTTTGATGTGTTTTTGTGTGGTAATTTCTGTAACATCATAAGCTTCAGCTTCCAAGCATAGAAGAGGTAGTCCATAATCACCAGGTCTCACACTATGCATTGGAGTGTCAGCTTAAAATAAGGAAGAATAGGTAAATGTAGACTTTGCATCTCATAACTCCTCTTCACTATGCATCTACCACAAATTCAGTTATTTTGAAATAATAACTGGTGGTTAGGAGATGAAAATTCTAATAACTAGAGACACTTTTTTCTTTCTTTAGGTAAAGTCTTTAAACTCAGTAAGCAAAACGGCAGCAGGAGTTATTTCTAAGTTTGAAGACAGGCAAAGAAACTGCACACCTTGTCTGATTCAACAGACATGTAATTTTGTCCCTCTATTCCCCACAACAAAACAGAGAACAAATCTACTTACTACAACCACAAACTTCAGCTCCCGTGCTGCAGTAGTCTGTTGAAGCAGAATGAGAATAATATGGAAAGAAAAACACAGGGTCCTAGGCGAGCTGGGAAGCTGTATCACACCCATCCTGACGGAAGAGGACAAAAGGCTTTGTAGCTCCAGCAGCTGCTCAGGCTGAACTGCCAGATGTCAGGCTGTACTTTCAGAAGGGGTGGAACTGCCGCCGGTGCATTTCAAATCCAACAGGAATGTTGTGTGACTACGCAACAAATTGCATTGCCCTTTGTTTTCATATTGCTGTTTACATTCTTTTTAATCAAATCATAATCCAGTTCCTTTTTTTCCTGTAATATTTTTCTCTTTTGGAGTGTGAGGATGAAGTAAAAATACAAAGAAATTGCTAAGCATTCCTAATGTTTCAACCTACCTATTCTGTTTTGACTTCTCAGTGCTTGGAATTTTTCCAAACTATAGCATGGCATGAGGATGAGCTCAGAACCAAGAGCCAGGCAATACTGTTTCTCTTTCCTGCTCAGCTAGTCCACTTTTAAGCTTCCTTCATCTCCTTTTCTCCCCCGTCTTCCACATTATCACTGTCAAATCAGAATAATTATTTAAAACAACATTTCATGTGGGTTAAAATTGCCAGTCCCTCAGACAAAATACTCAAATAAATCTTGTGACAAGTATGTTCTTTAAGAACCTTGCTAGGAAGTTATTTGCTCTTCAATTTGTGTGTGTTTTTCTTTTCCCTTCGAGTATTCCTATACTTCTACTTTGGAACAGCTCATATCTAGATTTTTTTGGTCTCAAGTCTTTAAGAAATTTCTTGTGAACAAGCCCTGGATCTCGCATTTTTATTGTTACTGATTGAAAGCACTCTTTCTGACAGTAGCTCAGTGGCTTTGAGAAGATAGCTCAGCTTGCCTCTACTGACTTCCTCTCTATAAAATAAAAAGAAACAATACATGTAGACTTGATTTCATAAACATTTTTTGAGTAATGAATTAGTTTGCAGAGATCTATAAGTAGAGTTCTTCAGATGCTAAAACTTTAGGTCCTTTGCATATTGTCGTTCCATTCCTGTCATACCCAAATCTATCTCAGGGTCTTCTGCTGAGCTCTCTGCAGCAGTATTATCTACAACAGTGTTTTACCACTTACCAGAAATTCCATCTTTAGGGCCCTAAAGCCCATTAAACCTCAGGTGTTCTCTCCTCTGAGTTGGATGAATGTCCTTATGTATCCACTTTGCCTGGCAGATGGGTCTGGATGGGAGGAGTACCACAGCTCCCAAACTTTCCTGTCTGTCTTCTCAGTCCATTACAGGTTTTCAGCACTTGGACTTCTTTCTTCCTCCACTGTTATGTCCCCACCCTCCTTTTTGATCTCTCCTGGTGTGATTTTTGCCTATGCAGAAGGTGTATGAGAGTAATCTATACTTCATAAATATATAATATGTTGTCTTTCTGAAAACAAACATAAGCTGATCATTTTCATCCATTATTTAAGAGTGTAGGTCATAAAATACACTTTCTTTAGAATACTTTAATATGTCTCAAAAATCAAGAATGGATATCCTACTTTTTAAATCTATATAATGGTGGTTCCTATTTGATCAAGGATCACTGTTGGCTCTCAGAATCTTTTCTTGTCCTTCTTAACACCTTACCATGAAATTCATAACTGGCTACTTTTTATAAGATTTCCTGGTTTATTGTGTTTTGTTGATGAGTGACTATGACCACTGAAGTCGCACAATTATGAAACCATTATAATCACTTTAGGACCTGAATTTAAATTTTTTTTTTTTGAGGAGGTATTTGGCGTGGCAAGATTCTGGATGGCATCATTCAAGAATGTTTGAAAATATATAACAACCACATTTTATAGAAAATCTTTGATAACATCTCTTGAAAAATGATGCTTCAACACATGACCAAGCATATGGTTAAGTAGCAGTGATTTCTGTGGCTTCACTCTTCCCTTTGGCATGTATCCTTTGCTAGAGAGAGTATTTTATGCTCAAAAGAATAGGTACCACAACAACTTAAGCAAATGTCTACATAATCCAAAATGCAAAAATATCGCCGTTTACGTGCCTATTTTAAGATAGGATCATGCAGGACTCCTGTATGCAATCTGTAAGTATGTTGGTAGCATGTATTTCATTTGGAAATTTCCTTGCCTGTCTGGAATTATCTCCAGTTCTACTGGGCATTTGGCAGCTATAAACTCATCATACTCTGCAGCAACTAAATCCTGGCACTTTTCAGGAAAAGTTGCTTCAAAATAATAATTTTAAAAAATCCTTCTTAATCTATTTGCGTTTGTCAAAGCATGATAATGCAAGTGAACCTAAACAATTTAAATCACGTTTGTGTTAATTTGGCTTATTGTCATAAGTTCTAATTACGACATTATGGCATTAAGTAGAATTAAACACAATTATCTATTTTAAGTGCATGTACCTATCTTAGAGGCTTGCTGAAGCCTTGATTTGCTTTGAAGTGGCCTGGTTGCAAAAGAACCTGTGCTTTGTTGCGCACAAGGGTTACCTGAGGTAACCGCTGCTGGTGGAGCACATCCGACACCCTGAAAGGGTGGAAGTCACTACAGTCAAGGCACCAGCTATGACACTGCTGCCAGCACTCATGGACCACGCTGCTCACATAGGGAAACAGCTCAGGTCCTGTTACTGACTGCACGTGCAGATTAGCACTTAGCATAGTTTGGGTTTATCGCCAATCTTTTTTTTTACAACCTTTTTTTTTTGAGCTGGAAAAGGGAAAGAAAAGAAAATATTTGATTTCAGTAAACAGCAACACATTTCCCAAGCACCATTTTGAAACAAGAGAAAAACAAGACTGTCTTGCAGTCCTGTGTTGGAGTGTTTTCACCCAGTTGTGGGGAGTGGGAAGGGACAAAGGAGTTAATTTGTGATACAGCAAAAATTCACTTACTTATACTGCTGGCAGAACATGAACCTGTATCTTACACTATAGGAAAAAATGCCCTAAGCCCAAAGTTACTAATGTAAGGCAAGCGGGGGGAAGAAAGTATCTATTCACTGTCTGTTCACTGTCTTCTAATAATTTCTGAGTTTGTAATATGCACCTGGTTACAGGGCACTCAGAGAATTTCGTCTTGGTTTTATGAGATTAAGATGTTTGCCTGAGACAAGGGAAACCTAATTTGCAGGTTTTTGCAAAAAACCAAAGTGAACAGCAAATAAGAAAGAGACAGAAAGCACTATTTCTCTTTTCTTTCCCCTCTGAAACTCTGCAGTTTGGTGGTGATTTCATTTTTTGTAAGAGGTGGAGTCAAATCCTTTTGCTAAAGGAGGGATTTGAACTTGTGTCTGCCACATCTTGGATGAGTACTATGAACATTAAATAAAAAGAAGTAAAACCTGCTTCTAGTACTACCATGGAACAAATCTAAATCAGTTGATTAATTTGATCTGAATTATGCAGAGTTTGGATTGTTTCGGGTTTTTTTTTCCCCATTAATTTTTGATAGTCAGTTAGCTCAGTAAATAACCCAAAGAGAAAAGGAGGTGATGAAATTAATGAAAATGATAGTTCAGGCTGTTTAGTGCCACCTTTCCCATGCAGCACAAAATTGCTGTTGCTTTTCTGTTGCTCATTCTCCATTTTGCTGACACTGCTTCAGCATATGAAAGGAAAAATAGTGATCACAAGTTATATCCATCTTTATTACCATATCTATGACTATTTAGGTTATTGTATTATAAGCAAGTATTCTTTAAAATATGAATGGTCTGTCTAAGCATTGTTTGTGAAAGAAGCGAGGGAGATACATATCCAGGTGATCCTGCTTTTCCAACATATTTAAAAAATAAATTATCTAAATAATTCCAAAGCAAATCTGTATGGAATTTTTACTCATTTTTCCTCACTTCTTCTTTAAGAGAAAGGAACCTGTTTATGACTTCATGCCTGCAAAAGACTGTAAGACAGATTTTTCAAATGAAGTCAGCTGGTGAAGTTGTAGGAAAACATAATTTAGAGCAGTTTATTATTCATTCACTGACATCCCAATTTATATTCCCACAGTAAGATCTAGGCTTTATGTTTCAGCCTTTATAAACATTGACGCTTATGTTCTGTCTGAGTTAGCAAGGTATGAAGGAAATCTTCCTTTCTGCATTTCTACAGTGATAGTCCTAAGAACAAAAAACATTAAAAAGAACATGAGTGACGAGGTTTCTGTTCAATAGGGATAGGGGGAATAAAATAATTTAGGAATGTCTTAATTTGTGAATTAAATTTGAAATTTATTTTTGCTCAGTAGAAATCAGATTATTCAAGGCATATGCACTGTGGCATGTAGCATGGAAGAAGACATTGTCTGAACATGTGATGGAAAAGGGGGGACCTTACATTGTTGTACTGTAAGCAGTCACCTCATACAGGATGCACTTCCATAACTGAACTGGAGTGCTGAGGCCAGGGTCCACCTACATCCATGATCCCCCATATCAGACAAATCTCGGACAAATGGTCTTCATGTGGTTCTGAAAGTTTTTGAGACATGGATTTGGGTTAGGATGGAGGTGAGGAACCAGGAACTGGAGACTAAAGAGAATAATGAAGAATGTCTCAGGTCTCTGTCACATTTTTTATGTGAGCCTTGTCCAGTCTAGGAAAACAGAAAAGTTACCTTTACCTTTGATGGGAGAAGCATGAAACTTGTCCTTTACAGCTCTTGAACTTTCACATCTAAACATCTGGCAAACAAAACATTAAAAGCAATTCAAGCACCACAAGTTGGCACAAGTTCAGAAAAAGAAGAAACAGGAACAGTTGAGAAGAGAAAATGCCTAGAAATTTGGTTTTGACAGCCAAGGCTACAATCTGTTAGAAGTCTAACACTGATAAAGATGGACTTTTGGCTTTTCCTTTCTATTTGCTTTTGTCTAGCAGGGTTTTTTTAATTACTTCTTAGGAAGGAGGGTGTGATGATCAGCATGGTTTCAAGACGAATAACTTAAAGAGCTTGCACTAACTTTCCTGTGAGGGCTGCCAGACCTGGCAAGACTTTCTTCTGGTGTCCATTATGGGACATTAAGGTAACACAGAACAAACAAGCTTGCTCTTCTTTGCATTAAGAAGCAGGTAGAACTGGTTGTCTCATGTTGTCAGAAAATTTTTACCATTGTTTGGATGCTATGGTAAAAGGGGTTGCATTTTTTGACTAAAAGTAGAACTATAGCTTTCCTGATGAACCATATTTCCTATGAGGGCTTAAGAAGCACAGAAATTGTTGCTTGGGACCTGCTGAGAAGAAAATAGGCTTTTACAGTGGGAATTCTGAAACTTAGATTCTTGTGGGTAGGAAAAGAGATCTTTTTATCATTTGGATTCATTTTTAGGTTGTGGAGTGGCACTTATCTGCTTATGCTGTAAGAAATATACTTTTCATAGGTTTAGCATCCATTTTAAAAGCCTGATCTGAGGAAAGGAAGCCAGAATGGCAAAATTTTCTGCATCCCAACTGTTACTCTGGTTCTCTTTGAAATGATCTGTGAGCAATAAGACTGTTGACAAAAGGTCCTATCCACTGTGAGAAAACAAAAAATAAGAAATCCTAGTTCGTCAAGCAAAGACATGTCCACTGTTTTCAGAAGTTAGTTTCATCTGATTGTTTTGATCCAGCTTTTGTAGTAAGAGCACAAGCTGCTTTTGCAACAGCAATATTAGAAAATGTAACTAGTGAAGGATTGCCCAACATGTTCTGCGTGTTTTAATGAGCATGCAGCTCTGAATTTTTTTATTTTGAATTGCCATTTTGTTGTTCATGTCAAGAACAATGTCTCCTTACAGATTTCCCAGGAGAACAGACTTTTATATGATCAGATCAGAGTATATAATCAAGGTAACATAACAAAAGGAAGGTCTTAGAACAGCTATTTGAAACCAAAAATTATTTTTCTTCCAAACTTAACACTTGGCCTTGCTGTCTTTTTGGGAAGAATATCTGAAAGCCTTGTTGGGTCAACCAGTTGTTGCTAGGTCTTCATGGTAGCTAGCCTGGCTGTTTGTAGGTTCATTTCAGATTCATAGTCCAAGTTTTCCATAAGTCTCATCTTCCTTCTGTATAGAGATGGGATATTTGTGCATGTAAAAGGCAAAGAAAAGAAGAAGAAAGACATCTCTTAGGTAAGTAAGCTGACATTATCCTAATTCTTGTGGCTTCTGAGATCTGTTTGTGTAAAATGATGCATTACTTCTTGAATAAAGTAAAGTCTAAGGAAAGTGGAATCACTCCTTCTTTTAGGGTCTCCATTTGGAGCATTTCTTCTGTCACCAGTTCTGGAAGTTCTTGTCTCATTCTTCAAAAGAGGGCAACACTCCTTCAGAGATATTTTCCAATTTTGCTGAAAATCAAGGCTATAGCACTTCAAAATACTCTAACTATAATTACATAGTTGAATTACTTCTGACAAAGTCCCTTTGGAAAGAAAAGGTCTTGAAAAATTCCTCTGGTTTCATATTGTACTTGGGTTTTACCAGGTGATAAAGTAAAGCAAATATTCATGAAGAGTAAGTCCCTGCTTTCTATAATTTTTGTTTGTAGTACTAAGGAATGTTTTATTTTGATAGAGATCAGGAAACTCAGTTGGTTATGCTGATGGAATTTCATGAGAAATGTTGGACCACAGTAACATCACAGTGTGGGAAGAGTTCTTTCATGAAGCAAATCACACTGAAGAGAATGGAGGGAACACCTAAAGGTAAGACAAAAAGAGAGATGAATTCTTAGCATATGGCATTCTCCAAAAACATGGCAACCCTGTTAATAGTACCTCAACAAGTAAGCAGTTCAGACTAAGTGGAGAGGAGTTAACACATTTGCTCCCATTTTGATGGGATTAGGAAAAGTCTGTTGAAACATTGGGTCAGTCCATGCTGAAATCTTCCTGAGCAGCAAAAAGAGCACAGGGAGAGCTCACAGTTTTACCTCCTTCCCAGATATGCTGAGCTTTTTTCATTTCTTATGTTCCACCCTATGGTCATCGAGATGTGGAGGAACTTAACTCTGATTTAAACCACTCTCAAATACTGCTATTGTATTGCATGACCTGTAATAAAAGCACTTGCCTAACCTCTTTCTTTCCATGTAGTGGGGACATAAATCCTCTCCATAAAGCTTCAATTAAGCTTTTTATAGAAACATCTGTATGTTCGCAAACTGATGTCTCCCCATAGAATAGCTGTCTATATAAATTACACTTTTGAGCTCAGTCGTGCTCCTGTATTTTATTTTTTTAAAAAAAATCACATTTATGGACTTCATAAAATGCTCTCATGCATATATAATCAAATTAATAACATATGCATTAGCAAAGAGCAATAGTTGAGATGACTTTTGACAAAATTTGAAACAGCTGAAATCAGGGATTTTGCAGCTGTCTGTGTCAAGTGTAATTATGACCTGTAAACTTTTTGCATCACTCTTCTTCTTAACTTAGCTTCCTGGTGTTAACAGTCAGCTGTTCCAGGCTGTCTGCATTCCTTAAGAATTGATAGTGCGCAGTGGTTTAGCACAGGGCAGTCTGTCAGCATGCTGCATTGTGCAGCCTGTGGATCAGTGTGCCTTGGCCTTTTCCCAGGGTCCACTCATGTACAGCAGAGAGTTTAAAGCTGCCTGCAAGGAAAGTGAAATTAATGTTTCCTAAATTAGTAAGAAAAAATTAGGATCTGGCTCCAACTGGTCCATTGTGAACCAGGATAAAATAGTAGAAAGTGTCAAATTTTGACATGACAATATAGAAAATATTTTTATTGGAGTATTAGGTTTGGTTGTAACCTCTTTTGTGGTCCATATGTGTTTTCACCACTCAGGGTTGCTAATGAAAGCAGTGATGTTAGATTTGGTGTAAAATGCCTGAACACCATCTACTTCAGCAAAATTTGAGGATTGAAACACAGTACAGCCTTTGTGTTAAAGGCCAAGTATTTGTGTCTTTATTATTGTCAAATTTTGATTATATGATAGTTTTTTTTAATTTTATTACCTGGTCAGTTACCCAGTTCTGCTTTGTGAAGGAGGGGGATTAATTTTCACAAAGCTTAGATTACTAAGCACCACATTGTAAACATGAAGTATTTATTATTATCTTCCATGACTGTATTAGTAGTGTGGCTGAAAAAAACCTCATCAGAAACAACCTCCCCTTCCTCTGCCAAATTACCTTTTACAATTAAATGTGGTAACTTCCTGATATGTTTCCTGAGAATTTGTGAGCAATGACTGTAGTGAAGAAATTTGTTTAGTGAATCATTACTTGCTAATTTTTCATTTATTCTGGCCAGACTATGTCCACTCTGTTAATGGATTCAAGATATTTAACAGGAAATTATTTTCAACCAAATGAGTTGGCTGGTCTGCTTTCTTATAATCTCTGAAAATTCAAATTCTTCTTGAGATCAGTGATTCAGAAAGCCATATGGGATGTTTTAATGTTGGATACAATATTTGATCATTTAAAAAGTGAGGTTTCTTAGCTTTTCATTTCCCTTAAGTAATATAGAGCTATATAAAAGACAGACAATGTCATTTTGTCCCTTCCTGTTCCCTCATTCTGCAAAACTAAATACCACCAGTGGTCAAAATGGAAATTTAAACACCCTGTTATGGTGATACAGACAACCTATGAGAGAATGTGTTAGTATGCCAATGTGTGTCTGTATATGTTTGACATTCTAGTAAGTACCAATCTGGTATATTATTCAATATTCATCTGTTTTGATCTCTGAATGCCTGCTAAAATCAAGAGAATGCATAATTGCTAATTGTTGTTAAGCAGCTTGGACAAATACTCTGCAGTTAGAGAAGAAAAGGTGACTGTTGTAAGTCAGTGCATTTACATGTACTTCTTCAGTAACTGAAGGTCTTTTTGACTGTACCAAAACAAAACAAAACAAAAAACCCCACATGAAAAACAATACCCTAAAGTCAGATCAGCCTTGATTTCATTTCACCAGAAATTTGAGCTGAAATAGATAAATGTATTGATGGAGTAGAAATGACAGCCATGGGTACAATTCTCTTTTCATGGATCTGCGTATTTTTCATTTCAGACCAGACCCTTATGAAAACGATTGTCACTTCAGATGAGCTGTTGGCTCAAGATGTAATCCTGACTTTACTTTTGGGGACATGTGCCCAAAGCACTTAGCTTACCTCTTTTGATGTCCTACATTCTGCATTCTCTTGTCCAATAGTGTACGAGGATGGGAGAGACCAGATGAGTAAACCTCTCCAGCGGACAGCGAAATTTGCAGCCAGGGAGAGTGAGGGGGTAAGGCTCCCTCAAAGAATTATTCCGGTAGTACATTTCTATGGTGTATTGCCTGTTTCAAAATACAGAAGGGTCAAAATAAAGTTAGGTATGCAAATCCACGCAGCCTTTCCATGTTGCAGTTATCATACATGGGATCAAACTTTTAGCCAGCTTATTTGTCTGATTGCTAATATGGATATGATTTACTAATATAATTAGTACTCTGAAGAGAATGTTTTAAACATTGTGGGGTCAACACCAATTTGCATGTAGTTCGCTGCCTTTGTTAAGGAGTTAAATAGATTAAAAAGATGGAATAAAACCTCTCATAACTGTAATATGTATATACATGGTTTTCAGGCTTATTCTGCTACTGACTACTAAACTGAATCCAATTACAGTAATTAAAATTAATATGTAATATTTTCCTGAGTAGTGAACCTCATGTATCCACTTTAATTAGCCTGGGATATCAGAAAATTCCTTTTTAGGAAAAGTACCTATTAGCAGTATAGCTTGCAGATACTTGCCCATTTTTTTCCTGGTAGAGTTCAAAAAAATGACAGGCACTGTAAGGAGGCATTTTCCCATTGAAGACATTGAGTGCCATCTGTAAGGCAGCAATGGTGGCTGCATGCTGTGAAAAGAAGAAACCTTTAATTAGAAGTCTATTGAAAATGATTGCATGAACCTATTATATAACAATATTTCCAGCACATTATCTGTCCACTCAACATTGACATTACTTGTGTGGCCTCATTAATACTTGCCCTCTGCACTGTTGAGCAAATATTTTCCCTTTATGTCTGTATAAACTGAAGTGCTGCATGTGTAAAGTATACATATATGTAAATATTTAAGAAGTCTTAGTCACTTGCAGCTCTTACCAAAGCTAATAGGAGCTGTGAAAACATCTTTGGAAAAGAACTAGTGGTTTTGCCTGTTAAGTATTTGAGATCAGATCAGTAAGCTCTTTAGCTGATATATACCAAATAGGTCATGATACAACTGCAGTTTAGAAACAGGAGCTTTTTACTGAAAGCAGTCCAAAATTTCCTCCTCCGTGCTCCAAATGAGAGCATTTGCACATTCTAAACAAAAATACAAGATCACAATAGAGTAACTGCCTTCATAAGGCCTTCTAAAATAACTGTAACCTAATTATTTTCTTCTTTTTTTCCCATTTGCACTTGAAAAAGATACAGGAAGAAGGAGATTTTATTTTAAATTAACTTTGTGATCCAGGTTTAATAAAACATGAGGCATGGTTTTCCCAGTTCTCCGGTCAATCAAAACGTTATTACAATGAAAAAACCATGATATGAGGTGAAAAATGGAATACTTCAGGTTTCAAAGAAGTATATGATCATTAAAAAATTTTATAAACCCAAAGATATTTAAGGTTAACCAAATAAAAAATGCTTGTAACTGTATTTCATGAAGGAAATAAAATTTCATGGCTTTCACTGCATTTAATAACTGAAGAAAGGAAACACAAGAGAAACAGAAAGCACTCACCGTGGAATACATAACCATTTTTTGCTGGTGTGAAGGCTTTCTAGCATCTGAGATATGCTTTAGAATAGTTTTTAAAAGAATACCTGAAAGAAAATGGGGAAGCAGTGACAATGAAAGAGATGCTTGTGTTAACATCTGTATTGATTGTTGCCATTTTAGCATTCTCTCACTAAATGCACCAGATTTATTCGATTGACTTAAACGATAATTTGTGCACAGCGCCTGGATTAGTAGTGACAGTATCTTTCAAATGAACAGTGGGCCTATTTTACTTCTGTGTAAAATGTTTTGGAGATCCCTAATAGCCTCAACAGCTTCAAACAGTGCATTCACAGCTACTTTGTGCCAGCAGAACAGTGCAAGAGCACAGTAATGAATACTACCCTGTTGTGTGTCTAGCTTGATTGATTTCCTGCTTTCCAGAGGAAAAAGAAAGAGCATATCCTCTCTACTCTGGGGCTTTATAAATTGTGTGGTTGTCTGTATTTTGTTAATGTTAACTGCTGAAAAGTTGTAAGACAATCTACTTGATTTAAATCAATGGCTGTGCTAGTATGTTAATATAAGGTTGGCATCTCAACAAATTAAAATCCTAAAAGTAGAACTGTACCAGCTAGCAAATTAGACAGAATTAGTCTTTAGCTACTAGCACATTTTTAATAGCAATTGTTAGTAAAGCAGGGGCAGAGGTTTGAACTTTGTGCTGTTTTGCAAGTTGGAGCTTTGAAAAATGCAACAAATTGATTCATGCTTATATGTTTATTTATCTTCACAGCTCACAGATCATGACTGTACATTGTCCATAAAAACCAAAAAGGAGGCTCAAAAGATGGCAGTGTATGAATGGAGGAGAATGAGTGATTAAAAAGGTATAAAATATTTTCAAATTTCAGCTACTATTTTCTGAGCAGAGTAAGGTTTAGAAGCAGTTCAGTAATCTCATTTTAGGACTCTCAGTAGTGCAATATGAAGACTGTTAGGCAACAAAGTCACCATTCTAGACATTACTACAAAAAACATTTTTTTTAAGTAAGTTACAGGTGGAGGCTTACACTAAGTTCAGACTTGATTCAATTCAACAGGAATCTGTATGTTACCTTGAATTTCTTATACAGTGTAATCTAAATGATACTTCAATTATAATGTTAGATTAGGATATTCATGATTCATGTGTGCACCATCTCCCTCCCCATTAATCAAAATCTTTCAGTGCTGCCCACCAATACCTCCTTAATGACATCTTTCACCATTCTACTATGGAATCAGCAGCAATGTTTGTCATTTACCCTTTCTTCTTTCTCATCCTACTTTTGATTTTAAATGGGGTAAGAAGTCAGCTTACCTCCCTGCAAACGTGATTTTTGTATTTGTTTGTGGAACCCAAATTCCGCCTGCAGTAACAATTCTGAGAGATTTATCAACTTGGTCCTGACACCATGAGTAGCCCAAACAGGTAAAGTGTAATTGTTAATATCCTACAGTGAAGAAAGAAAACATGGTGATTTTCTTACTGATTCCTGCTGCTTACTGTTATTTATTCTGGCACAAAATGCTTCTCAGAACAAATTCTGAATGTTTCACTCCAGTAACATTTTCTCATTGTAATAAAATTATGACTATATTTTGCATTTAGACAGATGTAGCATTCCTATTTATAGAATCATAGTGCTTAAAAGAAATTTGAAGGGCAGTGTTTAGCAAGAAGAGGAAATAAAATACTAAAAATTATGCAAAAAGAAACTTGGTATTATTTATGTTGTCAGGTGAAAAAAAAATCACTATATGACTTTTTCAGTCATGTACTGGGATGTATCTTTACTGAAACAAATCCTATATAAACATCAGGATTTTAAGGACTGGTAGCTCTCAGTTGTAAGTGGAACACAGAGATCAAGTAGGAATATGTATAGCTGTAGTAAGGATGTACCCAAGTATGGGGTAGAAGTATAAGGATGAGATAAAAATGAAACTCATACCTACTATGGTCTATTGGATACTGTCACAGTCCTGAAGCTAAAGTGGAATGGATTAGTCTTTCCTTGGCGGTGCAGTCCAAGGTATATTAGTGGTCACAACTGAGAGAAGGAAAGATACGCACAACACTCCCAGTTTGCACTACCCTGAATTCCTGTTTAAACAAGGTCGGTAACTTTCCTTTAGAGCAACGTAACCTTTGGACTGAGCTCACCAAAAGGACTGTTCTTGTAACAAGTGAGCTCAAAGGAAAATGTCAACTAATTTAAGGGTTTGTTTAAACAAGAAAACAATAAGAAGTTGCTAGGTTAAACCAGCTCAGATCACAATGTTATCCATTTCTCTTTTAACAAGTGTGATTTATGTCTTGAGGAAAGAATGCTATTTAAGACAGTCTGTAGGCAAGCAAATACCTCAGTTTCCAAGTTACCTGAAAGTCAGATGACACTTAGCTGAAAGTAACAAATACAGAGAGATGTATGCTACTGTAGTGTCATGAACTCTATTAAAAACCTACGTAAGGACGCTCTCTCAGTACGCTTGAAAAATGAGAGGGGCTTTTATGGCAGATGTCTTAATTGATATCCCCAGAGTCCTCAGTCCATAGTATCAAAGACCAAGGCTCATCAAATTTAACGCTAGAAGGAAAAACACAATTTTTTTTTTTTTTAAATTTCAGTGTTTAGCTAGATTCTTGATGGTAGCTGTGGGTTTTGCATATTTGTTTGGTGGCACAGGTTCTCAGTATGATTTAACTATTGAAATAGAAAGTTGTCATCCTGCATTTGCAAAACATGGAAGGGTGACCTCACTGAAATTACAGTGAAATGTCCCAACATGTTTACATTTAATTTAACTTAAGGTCCTGGCTAACATTCTATTCAAGTCTGCTTTGACCAAAGTTGAACTTTTGCAAAAACTGCAGGAATGAAGGTAAACTCATTAGCCTCACATCCAAATATTACAAGTTGCTCCTGAAATCCACCTTAAAACTGCCTCACTAATATCCCAGTACTGATAACCAATTTATCATTAATATTTAAGTTTATAAATAGTTATGCATGAAAGTGTAGCAAAAGCTGCCTTCAAAAAGAACTTTTTAACACAAGACTCTGTAATTTTCAGTTGTGTCTGCTGAGGTAAGTCTAGACTTTGAAGTGGGACTTCTTGCTAAATTAAGGGCAGCCAGGATTTTTTCAAATTATGAAGTTTCCAGACTGTAGGACCCAGATACCCATGCCAGTTTGACACCACAATACCCCTTTTGTTATAAAATCCGTGGGTTTTTTGTGATATGCCTGGTACCTTTGCTTAGAACAAGCTCCCAAACTTGCACAAATAGCCATTTGTGTCATTCTAATGGCTGCTTAATTCCTGAGAATACTCCATCCACTACTGTCCATGTACAAATAATGACTTCTCTTGCTTATACAATTTGCATAAAATATTCATGGAAAGATGCTTATGTTTCTTTGCCAGCAACATATTTTTTCTCTGTGTCTCTTCTAGTGGGGTCTGGCAGAGTTACAAGACAATTTTATCCAAAGGTGTGCTTTTACCTAATTCTTCATATGCAGTCACTGACTGGATCTTGAATATGAAAGATTAGTTTGTGTTCCTTATAGTGGGGGATGACCCACAGCAGCCTCACCCAGAAAGTGTTTGCAGGCTTTTCGGTTGTAAGTTTGATGTTAGGTGAGGGTTTCTGGGGAAGAAGCTGAAAAAAGTCTATGCTTAAAAAATTTTTGAAGCACAGATCTATGATCTTTTCATGCCTTAAAATAAAAAAATAAACCACAGAAAAATATCAGGTTGAAGGAAGTGTAGGAATTTCTATTGGACTTGAAGATCTTAAGGGTCTTTTCCAACCTAAATGATTCTATGATTCTATTTACCTCATACTGTAAAGTGTCAGAGAGCTTCCAAATCTTTTCAGTAGTCAACTTCTTCAATGGGTATCCTGTATGAGTGGCTAAAAACTTCAGAAATATCTGGAATACAAAAAAACCCAAACTTGTAGTACTGAGGGCCTTTTTACATGATTTCTACACACTGCCATACTAGTACATAGGAATTTTTAGAAAGAAGAGAGTCTTTGCACTTTGCACTTAAGAAATGAACCATTGCCTAGATGTAAGAGAATTTGTCCTATTCATCTAGACAAGGTTGGTGATGTTAATTCAGATTTGAAGTATGGTGATTGTTTATGCTTGGTGGAAATGTTTAGAAGGAAGTAGAGGGAACACAGGTATATGAAGAAGTCTGGCAGAAATCCAAAAAGTGCTTAAAGGAAGTGTGATAAACAGAATTATTCTGATATTGGTACTCAGGAGAAGGAGAGGTATGATGCAAATTTGGTAAAATGGAAATTGTAATTTATTTGCATATAATACCCTGATGCAGAGCCACAGATGGATGATTGAAGTCAGTGGTGAAAGATAATAGAAAAACACTAGAGGTTCGTAGTGTCCTTTTGAATACATGTGTGAAGAAGAAGGTTGCAACAGAATAAATGTCATTGTATACTCATGCAAAGATTTTGATGCTGGAGAAAGAAAGGAAAGGATACCATATGGAGATAAGCACAAAACATAAGAGAACACCTACATTAAGATTTTGGGTGGGAAACATGAATAGGTACTTGAGGAAAACACTGAGACTGTTATAGAAATTCTGGGGAATTGAGCTGAGAAAACGAATCCGAACTCACATATAGGCAGAGATGTCATAGGAGTTGCTTCACATGGGAGTAAACAGAGAGAGGTATTGGAATAATTTGAGAGGCATTGGCACTGATTTTATCTGAGTTCTTGTTTTGTCTGGTCTCCTAGAAAGTAAGTTTTTGCAAGTAGGTCAATAATTTATCTTTTCTATGACTTGCCATTTTCAATTGTTGCGAATAGCCCAGTCCAGCTGAATCTGTAATGTAGTAATTGATTTTGGGTATGTTGTCTACAGCCACTGTTAAGATTAGAGGTCTGAAAGGAGCATATTAACTGCAGTTTTTAAAACCTACCTGTTAGATGGTGTTGAAGAAGTGGTACACTTTAACTGGATTTCCAGAACTGAAAATACTTTACCTTATAGTGCTTGAATTGCCTTTGGAAATCCCTTGTTGCAAAGGTTTGTCTCAGAAGCTCCTTGTATTTTGGGCAGTGTGAGAAAGGGAGGTATAGCAACTGGAAAGAAAATTGCAAAACCCTAGTTAGACAAGGTGCATCTTGTTCTGCAATTCAATATACCCTTGCAGGATTGATGTTCTGATTGGCTGCACTAGTTAGGACAAGCTGAAAAATAATTTGGGAATGTAGTTTCAAGGATATTCATCTTCAGGACTCTAGGAGTCATACTGATGACTACGTACAAAATAATCTTTAAATGTTCAGAGGAGTAATAGCTGCAGTAGTTCAAAGTTAAAGGATTCATTTACACAAGATGAAATTTGTCCTTTGACAGAACACTAAGACAAGCCCTCATGAACTCCTTTGTTCTTAGCTTCTCCAGGGATGATTTCATTCATTGTGTTGTCTTTCTTTAAACACACCATCACATTTTTACAACAAATTACCAAGCAGAAGCTGGACTCCAATAGGAGTCTTTGTGCATACTCAGCTGTATTGAGTGTATTTAACACAGCTTCATTTAGTTCAGCTAAAATGTAGAAACTTGTGAACCTTCTGTAACTCGGCTTTGTCTTTCATTAATCTAAGACATATGAAGGTTAAAGGTTACATGTGGCTGGAATAACTTAAGAACTTGTTATTTCATTTATGTAAGCTAAATTTTGTTTATTCTTGTTTTCTGTGTTAAATTTTAAACAAAAGTTAAAATTTGACACAGATATTATTAATGCTTTTCTCTAATGTTCTTTTTGTCCCTTTTCTAGTAATGTAGCTCCATCTATATAGTCCCAATGTTAAAAGAACTTTTAAAATAACTTGAGAGTTTTGAAGAGATAATTAGCTTGGAATGCTTCACAGCAGTTCCTCAATCTTTTTAGAAATACAATCTATCTATTCCACAAGAAAGGAAAGTATTTGCGAATTATAGCCATAGGTTTATGAACAGGCATGACTTCAATAAATGACGGGCACTTGTTTTGTATTGTAGGATACATGCGGTCCCAGGTTTAACCTGTATATGTGGTAAGGATGAATAAAGTTAAAACACAAATAGTTGAAAAAAGTATGAAAATTGTGCATGTGTTCATGACTTTATGATTTGTTTGAATAAATTTACTTGCTCCCCTAGATGTGAATGAGGTGCAGCACCTGCTCGCTGAGTTTGCCATCTCTGTTGATACTGGCCAGGTATTCTTGACTGTCTGCTGGGATATCCCCACCTGTGACAGTGTCAGAAGCAGCTCCTGACTCTATGCCTGGCTGTGTGTGTGAAGAGGAAGACATGTCTCCATATCTTCCATCTGCATGCTGTCATCATCCTGAGGTGAGAACCATTGCTCCATGACCTATCTAACCTGATTCCCTTATCATCACAGACTGTGTTAACTAGACTTGTAAAGACCACACAATTTATCTTGCATCACATGTGCAAACCTGCTCTCGCAAACTGGGACTCATACTGCACGCTCCTGATCTTCCCTAACTTTTTACCATAGATTTTCCACACACAGGAGATTCCAGCTCCAGTCAGCTGCACGGCTTTCCCCTCTAGAACAAATATATGCGGGCTACAGAGCTGCTATGCACAGGATTCCTCACAACTCCAAAGTGAAGAGTTGAGGAAGGGAGATGAATAAATACATTGCCTTATGCACTCGTACTTAAAGCTCTGAGTCCTCCTTCCTTTTCGCTATTACTTTTTTCACCAATCCTCAAAGTGACCTTCAAAGTGCATGAAAAACAAGCCTATAGCTCAATTCTCACCGTAATGTGAGTCCCAGAATGATTCTTTTGTCTTTTCTGTTGGCTGTGGACTAAGCAATATTGAAGCATTAGTGAGATTATGTTTCCTCTTCTCACACAAAGAAAGTCATGTTTGAATTGAATCTACTTCTACAGTGATTTACTCACATTATAGATTAACTCTTTTTCTCTATACCTAGTACTTCCATTTTTCTTCCTCTTTGTTAAGATCATGTCTCTGACATGTAAGTCCATTCCTGTGAGAATACTTGCCAATACTTCCATTCAGCCTGTTAGGCTTTTCTGCACAATATACTTTTCATTGACTTTACCGTGCACTTTTTGCTGCACCTTCAGCCCATATCCTATGTACTTTACTAATGATTAAGGGAAAGCAGATGCCCCTAGTTTATACTCACATTATCATGTGACAGTGGCACTGTGTGAACTGGAATCGGCTGCCAAAGGATTTTGGGGTTCCAAATCTGTCCCTGTGTCGGTGGGTACAGTCCAGCAAGACTTGCCTGAGCACTCATAAGTGTATGATCACAGTCAGTGCTTTGAACATAAATCTGAAGGAAGAAGAAAAAAAAAGAAACATTTTGGAAGGTAATTTCTCCCATGAAGTTTACTTTATTTTCCTCTTGGAAGGAAAAAAAGGGGCTGGTACTGTGCTGCAGAAGTTGTCATTAAAATGGAGTGGCATGAAGAAGGACTATGAGAAAGAAGGAGGAGAGAGAAAGACTGAAGTTGGAATAAAATTTTGTTGGATGACTGAGCTGCAACATGGTAACATTTACCTGAGGAATCCTGGTAGACAGCATGAAATTGACTCTCTTTGGCCATCTAGGCTTTGGGACATCATATATGCACTGAAAAGCTGGAACCTAAATGAAAACTGAGTTGTATCTGCATTCCATGTGGAAGTGTAGCATTGGAGGTATTTGACATAGATGCTGTCCCATACAGCAGTGAGGGGGCTGAACCTGATGTGCAGCCTAAAAAGCCTTTCACGTGGTTTTCAGTTGGCTATCAGTCTGAATAAAAGCTGATCCACAGTTTCAGGGATACTTTGGAATTACATTGAATTCAATTGCTATTAAATTTTCTCCAACTGCACCAGGTTTAGACTCTTATGCATCCAGGAAGTCCCATTAACAAGCATTAAAAACATCTTCCTGCCCAGATCCAGTACTTGCCTCACACTGCTGGTATACAACGCTCAGGAAGTGAGAGTATCTCCTCCGCATGTACTGGCCAAGCTCATACTGTTGTTGTATGCCAAGCTGTAGAAGTAACACAAGAGCGTAAGAGGCTAAAGAAATGTGCTATCCATCCATTCCTACAACCAAAAAAAGAAAGCAGTAATAATTGATATCATTTTAATAAAGACCTTTTTCCTTTCCAAAGTGAAGTAGGAAAGAAGACATGAAAAAAAGTAGTGAAGTTGCTGCGTGTATGGTATTGGATAATGTTGGATGCAGTTCTGTATTTTGCTCTGTGGAAAGCTATGTGTATGTTTATCTGAGCTAGTGAGACTAAAAGCAGGCATAGAGATGTTCCAACACCATCTGTCTAGTTTCTACTCTATTGCTGTCTCAGAGCTGATTAATGGGAGTGCAGACAGAGCAGCCACCTGTCCAGGATGTGAATCCCATAGAGTGTCACTAGTGATTCCGTATGGAGGCTACAGTTTTAGCCTGGGCAAGATCTAGTTTTTCAGAATAGAAGACTTGAAGTAAAGGTCCTCCAAGCCTTTGGGCATTTTGCTGCAATAGTTAATTATTGAAACATTCAATTTTTGATTCTTGCCTGACTATGTTCCTAGCTTTTAGTCACTGAATCTTGTTATACTTTTGAGTAACATTCACCATCACAGATCTTATTCACAGTTAAACAATAATCCATAAAATGGAGTCAAGTCACTTTATCTCTGTGTTAAATTAAACTGATGACAATTCCCTACCTTCACAGCAAAATGGGTTTTTCAGTCCCAACATTTTAGTAGCTCTTAACTGAACATCTCTCAACTTATCTACATAATTTTGTGAACATATGACATATGAATCACAGAATCATGGAATCAGTTAGGTTGAAAAAGACATCTGAGATCATTGAGTCCAACCTATTACCTAATGCCACCATGTCAACTAGACCATGGGACTAAGTACCATTTCCAGTCTTTCCTTAAACACCCCCAGGGATGGTGACTCCACCACAATCGCACACAGTGTCCGTGTAATAGTCTCTATATTGTAATCTTTTTACTTGTACCTGGTGTTTCCTGGCCTAAATTTAAATATATTCCACTTTGCTCATGTAAACATTACTGTAAACTGGGATCTCAAGTACTGTGATTACTCATTCCTTCCTAAAGTAATTTTCTAAGTCATGGGATTAGAGGATAATTCAGGCTGAAAGGGGCCTCAGGGAGTCTCTAGTCCAACCTCCTGCTCAAAGCCGAGTCAGCTATGAGGTCAGACCAAGTTACTCAGGACCGACTGTGTGTGCATGTGATCACCTCTTTGTCTTGCTGGAATTGTGCATCCAGTTTCCTAGGGTGTAAGTTTGGTTTAGGTTTCTGCCCCAACTTGCCTAATATGCATGTTGTTAAGTTCTGACACCTGGGTCTTGAAGTCTTCCATGCCCTGGAGCAAGCTGGCATGGATTGCTGAACTCGCATAGTGTTTATATGGAATGATTGAGTCACAGCTGAGTTGGGAAGCTGGTCTGCTACTCCTGTTTCTTTAAGGGAGTTGACATGAGCAGAAACAGGCCTGATTTTGCTTTGGAGAACAGTTTTGTCCTGGAGATCAGGATCCCCACTCCTAAGAATGGTGAGGAAGAGCAACCCCTCAGGCAGCTTGTTCTATTCTGATTTTGGTGAAGACCTGGCAAGTTCCCCTAGGAGAGAGACCCACTGGACATAAGGTATGTGTGCCTAACAGAGAGACATGCCTCACAGTCTGCCTCCACGTGCACTGCAGCCATTTATCTGGGACAACCAGACTTCTGGCACTTCTAAACTTCTTCTGGGAGACTGGCTGGTTCTGAGTGCTGGGCAAATAACTAGCAACTTTTTCCATCCAAATAACATATCTTGGGGAAAAAGGAATGAAGCACAAGCACACAGACACAGTGGGTCCTGCTGGTGGGAGGGGAGCACAAGTAGGGTTAAAACTACCCAGTGCCCAAATATTGCCTTACAGTCTGATAGTACAATTCACCCTTGGCATCATTGTAAAACTTGGCAGCTAATAGAAGTTACAGTCAAAGCAGGCACAGCATCAGTCGGATACAGTATCTGTGGTTGCTTCAGCTATTTCTGGTTACTACCAACAGCTGATTCCACAAATGCCTGCACTAAAATAGCTGAGTTTTAAATCAGTTTTCCTGGGCATAGCATAAGAAAAATTTCTGCATGTACTGATCTTAACAATTTATGAGTAAGGAAGCACTTCTAATCAGCAGAGATTGAGGGAGGGGTGTGTGTGTATGCACTTCCACCACATTATGCTACTGATGGTTAAATCTTCCTGTATGGTCTCAGGTGAACTTATCACTCTCTACAACTCCCTAAAAGCTGATTGTAGTCAGGAGGGGGTTGATTTCTTCTCCCAGGCAACAACTGACAGAATGAGAGGACACAGTCTTAAGCTGTGCCAGGGGAAGTTTAGGTTAGACATCAACAAAAAAATTCACTGAAAGAGTGATTGGGCACTGGAGGTGGTGGAGTCTCTGTCCCTGGATGTGTTTAAGAAAAGACTGGACGTGGCACTCAGTGCCCATGGTTTAGTTGATGAGGAGGTGTTAGGTTAGATCATAGGCTGGACTTGATGATGTCAAAGGTCTTTTCCAACCTAGTTCATTGTGTGATTCTGTGGTTCTGTGAGATGGTCACCAGTGCCTGGCTCCTCCCAGAAGAACCTAGTATGCAAACTAGCATTTTTTAAATCAAAAAGCTCAACATATGCTGACACTGGACCAGAACAGGCTGACTCAGTTTCATTTAAAATTAATGAATGCTGTTGCTGTAGTTTCCTAATAAGTTCCTTGGCTGTCCTTAAGTGGCAACTTAATAAGAGCTTTCTCCAAGTGAAAGCAAAGTTCCAACCCCCAAATATCAACACACCATCTCCCAATATTTCAGTATCTTGGCCCAGGTAAACAAACTCACCTTGGTAAGTTGACCATATCCCTGTTGCCTTGCAATTTCTTTGTGCTTATCAGTTGGAAAAAACTCCTGTGGGGTATGATCGCCATGGCGAAATACCTGATAAAATAGATTAAATTGCTTTTGTGTTACTGGTATTTTTTGTGGGGATTATAGCTAATTAGTGTAGTCACAAGGAATAGGTAGTGACAGTGAGTACTGTATCTGGCAGATGCTAAATATATTAATGGTGCTTGCCTTAAGTTGAGATAGCTACATTTCCTGTTTGATTTATTTAGACAAATATAACTTGTTCTTTTCTTGGCATTTGAGAATAAATTAGCTCAAATAAATTTTTGCAAGTTATAAAAACTACAGGATACCCTATTATATTTTAAAGAGGTTTTATGTATTTTAGGAGGTATAGACCATAATATTAAAAAAAAGGAAAACAAACAGAAGCATGTAAGTTATTTTGCAGATATACTTGAGCATTAGTATTTTGGTATGACTAAGTTGGAATCCAGAAGGAAAAAACCCAAACTATTACTCGAGATAACAGTTGTGTGGCTGACTGCCGTGAAGTTCTCCTACTTGGCAGAAATTAGCCTTAAAAAGTCATATGTTGGCTTTTTCATCATAAGAGGTGATAAAAGTGTTATCTAATATGTAAACACAGGCTAAGCTGTTACTCTGAAAACATTGAACCTGTTTTGGAATTTCACTTCAGATAAAAGATGTATTTATACAGGTACATTAGATTTTTCATTCCTGCGATGAATTCTTTGCTTCATATGCTTTGCAGCATAATTCCTGTAGATATGTGCCATATGATTCTAAAATTTTAACACCAGACTTTTTAAAAATTTCTTAATCCAAGCAGGGAGAAATGAAACCAAAAACTGCAGCACAAAAATTATATAAATGATTTACATGTGTCTGTCATGTTCAGAACAAGATTCAGGCTTTCTGCAAACAAATGGTACATTATAATCATTGCAAATAGCATTAGTTTCACAGCACTGGTTTCTGTGTTGTTTGTTCAATGTCGTTATACACTTGTTTGAGTTTCACATACTGAAAGTTATTTTTGCATGTTAATCCATTGAAACCACTGGAAAAGTGGAAACTCTTCCATGGTAGAGAGGGTTTTTGCACAGTTGGTATTTAGTTATGAAATCCTCTTTTACATTTTAAAACAGAATCCTGTGTTATTTCTCTCTTAGTGCTATAAAATAAGCATTCTATATCCATCTAGAAAGTGAAGGTCATCTAGGAGTGCACAAAGGACACAAAATTATAAAATCTCATTTAAAATTGAGGGGCTTTTTTGGACAATGCAATAATGAATCTTGAATATGCAGGAAACATTTAAATATTTGAAATGGTGCCCCCTGCTACCTACCCTAGAGTACAAGAAGAGTAGTAAGAGACAGGTTTTGAAGAAATTTCGTTTGCACATACTTACTAGCGACACAAACTTCAGTTTTCTTTTAGCTGTTGTTTGGTGAAGAAAAATGCAGAAAAGACAGAACATGAAACACAGACTCCAGATTCCACAGACCAGCTGCCTTGCTCTCATCCTGAAGGTAGCTTTCAGCTATTTTGCACACCAAGGTCCCTGGCTGGATGTGGTGATACAGTATATATGTGGCTAAGAGGGGTGGAGTCAGTTGTGCTTAGTGAAGTCCAAGAGTGGGCTGTGAACTTGACTCGTCCAGCCTCTCTCCCCTTCCAGGTTTAATGTTTTTCAGGGAACTCTTGAAATTAAAAGTGTATTTTGCATTTGTACTCAATTTCTGTGTCCCGTGTATAGTATGGAGTGAAATCTCTGAGCTCTCCTGCCCGTGCGAAGGCAGGTGAATGTACAGAACTAGAGGTTGCCTTCTGTTATTTAAGCTAGGATTTAGTATTGGTCAGTCAGCCTTCCCAAATACAAAAATGGTGTAGATATCTTACTGTATGCAAAAGAGCTACTAAACCATCTGCATTCCTAAGTGCTCACAGTCTTCTCTGAACACTTTGTACTAGAAGGCTAGAAGGAGCAGTTCTGACAGACGTTCTTTTATAAAGAATCTCTGGATTTTCCCTAGATTTGGCTGGCATTTGTAGGAGGAATAAGCAACAGAAGGTTTTGCTACAAAGGAGCAGGAATAAGCCTAAATTCCTTGCAAAAAATGTAAAGATATATGAATGAACTTTTAACCTCATCAGTAGATTGATTCTGTCTTCAGTGGCAAAGCATGTGCCACTGTTTTCTAGAACTATCCCCCAGAATTTCATACAGTTAGATTCATTTTTTATTTTCAGATTTCTCTTGCTACAAACACTCATTGTTACAGCGTGCATATATTAAGAGTTGTTTCTGTCATTTCCCCAGTATATTTTAAATAAGAAAAAAGTCTAGCTCAGAGACACCATTGCAAAAGACAGGATTGATCTCGCAAGTTATTGATCTGTGTTCAGTCCCATTCATGTGTTAATGAAAGTCCTGTTAATATGTTAAAATTGAGGGTGATTTCTTAGTTATGAAAAGCTCTCTGTAAGAATTTAAAAGAAATTACTGAAAAAATTATCATGTTGCTACCCAAAAAGGATATATAAACTCAGCCTAGTTGAAGGCACATAACAACACTTTTCTTGTGACTATTAGATATAGGCTTGTCTAGGGGGATCAATTCTCCTTCCTGAGGTAACGATGTTGTATCTTTCACATCTGTCAGAGCTAGAGATTCCTCTGTGAAAAATCCAGAGGTCAGACTTTCATTTCTGCTTTTATGCCTGACAAATTTAAGAGATTCAGAAACAGAAAAATGTGGGGAGTTACCCATATTTATTGAAAAAGAAAATTCCTTTCTTTTTTTTTTTTGGAGGCACCTAGAGGGAGACATAGGTCAACTGATTAAAGCTATTCACACCTTGTACATTTTCTTGCCTTCTCTGGCTGTCATACCTCAAGAATTTCTCTGAAGAGTCTGTGTTTTGCTGTTTCTAAAGAACATGGCATCAGACACTACTCCTATAATACACTGCTCTGCTTGACAAGATTTTTAATTAGACCAACTCAGAAGAAATAGGCAAGTTCTCAGAATTGCAAGGCTCCATTCAGGTTCTTCATATACTGTGGATATGTCTAGGAGGGACAGCAGATCTACAACAGGAATAGAAAGATTTAACTTTCCTCTTTTCAGGCATCCATTGCCTCACACTTTATGTGAGAGTCTTGTAACAAGGAAGGTGAAATTACTCTTACTTTGGGGATGACAAAATATTAGTGTAAATATTGGTGTAAAATATTCATGAAATGTGAAAAAATGTTAGTGTTAAAGCTGATACTGGCTTTCTTTGGTCTGTTCCTGATGCTTCTAATTCTGTGAGAAGAGACATGTCAAGGGCCAGAATTGTTTTTAAGTACACCATGTTGACTAATTCTGTTCCTGTTGAAAGTCATAGAGGGAGAATGAAACAGTGTGCTGTGCCATGGTGAGAGGTGTGAAAACTGTAGCTGTTTCAAAGTCAAGGTAACTGCTTCTTTAATATGCTTGCAGCCTCTGTTAAAGCAACAGCTGAAGGTGGAAGAGAAGATAATGATAAAGGTAATAACTGTACCTCTCTTACATCCTTGGGAGTACAAAGGACAATATATGAGGTGTAAATCACATGCCTTTATCTTACCAATAAACTTGATGAAATATTTATGGGATCATGATAAACATAATATTACTAAGCAAGTAAAAGTACAGCTTTGTGTTGTGTTCTGTACTGTGATATCTGAAGGCCGTGTTAAGAGATGCTGCTGGATCTTTGACATTGTTGAAGGAATGCAAATGTTCATTAACAATGCTCCAGTGCTTTAAAACTGTTCCATGGTTTAAGTGCTATTATTGTATTTGAAAGCTTATTGATCCAAAGAACAAAATTTGACCCTCTATACCCAAATTACAATATGAAGAATTCTTTCCAGGCTGTGATGCTTACCCCGTTCCCCCACTTTTAAGTCTAGAGTTAAATCTGCTTGGTGTGTAAGCACAGTGTAGGATTGGACTTGCAGTTTGAGATGCCACTTCTTCATTTACAATGGAGAAGGGTCAGAATTGGTTGAAGATACAGTGATAAGCATGTTAGAAGAGGACTCCAGTGTGGAATTAGTGTGGGGAGAAGGAGGCAGGTGGAGGACGATTTCAGCCTGCCCACCCTGCCTCCCCTTCTACCCCCTTCCTGAAACAACTCCTTTGAGGAATTGTTACTCCACCCTCTGGTGTTGAAGTCATGACTCTGTGGCTTCTGCAGTTTTGATATCTATGTCCACTTCCACGACTTTTTCTCATGTTCTTTTCTTAGCTGCAGTCATATCAGGACTACACCTGTCATGAGAGTTCAAGGTTTCCTCTGGTTTACAGGGTACCTCTTTGTCTCCTGCTTACACGCCTTGGTAAAAGATGAAGAAAAGTGAAGGTATAATTTCTTCAGCTGCGGTAAACTAATGGCCAGAACAAAAATAATCCAACTCCAAGCCACTTGCTTAACATGTAAATAGATAGGAATCAGCTGCCTTTATTTAGCTAATGCTTAACATAGACTTCTTTGGTCCTTTACGCTAAGAAAACAAAGGCATGTCATGTCACCATGCCTGTGCCTCTGGGACACATTACCCCTGCCTAAAAAAGAGTTCTACTCCAATCAGATACACATTTGCTGTTAATGATTTCAGTGCTGGCATGAAATAATACTCTTTCAATAGTGCTCTTTTCTGCCCATTTTCAGACTGAGTTAGAAGCATGTCCAGCTGCTTTGAGGAGTTGGGTTAAGACTCGTTATGAGTGTGAACAAAATGGAGCACCTTTGTCCTGCAAATAAAGTAATCTTCACCGGTAGCTGGGGCCCTTAAGAGCTATGCATGATTTTATTACTGCTTTATTACAGCAGTCTTTATTACTGCTCGCAGAATACATCACTTATTACCCCATATTCTCTGATCCTTCCTTGAATTGCAGCAGAAAAGAGGAGACAGCAGTCAGTGTTGGGATTTTTAAGGAATACAGCTGTGGTTGTTCTCAGGCCATTCAGCATTCTAGGCAATTGTCTTCTCTTTGGCTTCAAAGCTGCACTCTTGGTGTCATCTGAGATAAAGTACTTTTTTTGCACAGTGGCCAGCTTCTTCTCCATTACACTGGTGCAAATATAGAGTAACTGTTTGGAAACTGATGAATTTATTCCAGATATATTTTCTTTGAGGTTTACGCAGGTGTTCTTCCACTGATGATGTTCTCAGCATCTTCATCTGGAGTTTTGCTGGACTGCAAAATTCCCTTCTCTCAAATGTGAGCACTTTCTCTCCAGTTCTGTATGATTCATCAACTTTGTGGTCATAAAATACATTGACATGCAGGAGCTGCCAATTAAGATTCAGTTTGGTAGTTGTGTTTTAACAGATGATTGCTATAATATCATAATAAAGGGATTTAGCTGGCAACAAGCTGGTGCTTGTTTTGGTCTTGGACCATCAGTGGGTCACAAACCTGAATTTTGTGCAGTGTAAAAGTCCATTATTCTTTTTTTTTTTTTCCAAATTCCATGAACAAATTTAAGTAGTGCTTGAGTGTGATGGATGGCTGTATCCCATAACCAGACTGTCACTGCAGAAAAGAAGTAAGGGTTGTAGCAAATGGCTAGGAGATGAAGGCCTTTACACCACTGACACTATCTAGTCATCTAGACTTGCTAATGAGTTGTATGGACCAACAGGATCATGTTGTTTTGACAAGGAGAGATGAAATATTACTCGTACTGAAAGAACATTTTCTCCCAGCCAGCCATCGCCACAGCTGTCTAGCTTGGGCAAAAAGCAGAAGTGTTCCATGCAGGTGCTGACATCAGCCCAAACAACCTCCCTGTGTGTAATCAAGCATCAAGCTATTGTCCTTGTGCACCTTAGAATACCTGAAGGGTTTGGGTTGCTGCTTTCTTTAAATTTTAATAACTATATTTACCTTGGAGGTAGGCTGCAATAACTATGATTAAAGCAATTGTTCCGCTCAGCCGGAATTATTTCTGATCATGCCTTAGCACAATGCTGCAAGATTTGAAATGCAAATATGTGGGAGGGAAGAAATGTTCTTTCAATAACTTTTTATTTCTACTGGAATAAAAACAAAAAGTCCTTTATAAAAATACCAGCTGAGGTAAAATATAAGCCAACCATTTCTCATAAATATTGTATCTTTCTGGTAATCAGTGTCATTAACCCCTATGGGTAATTTACTTCTTGGTACTTAAATCCTGACTTAGTAGTGAAGAATTAATAAATTAGCTGTTCCTTCAGAACTATTTCCTCCCCCTTCTCCTTTCTGTTCTGTTCCTGTGCTGTTATCATCCTTCAGGGTCATTTGATTTTTGAGGTTTTAGTTATATTTGTTCTTCTTCCTTTAAATCACTAAAGCATTTTATGCTAGGACATAGGCATGCTTTCATGGCACATTTCAAATCCTTTTCAATCAGATGTTTTCTTGAGAGGCTGGTGATCGATTTAAATATTGCCATAGACATTTTCTGAATGAAACTGTCAGGACTGTTAAAATGGATGACTATGCTTTTATGTCACAACGCTGCGTTTATTAATACTAACTAGACTGCCTGGTGGTGGTGTTGCTTCAAAGCTCTCCTTGACATTTCCAAGGAAATTTGCGTTGACTATCAATATGACTCTTAGAAACAAACTGTATATTTTTCCTTTGGGTCATATGTCCAGCTTCTCTCACTTTAAATCAAACTAAAATAAATATTGCATATCAGGGTAATAGAAATTCTCAAATTTTCCTGTAATTTAGAAGTAACAATAAGTTTGTTCTGTCAGATATCTTGATTGGCCTCAACAAAGTACCTCAAAAATTGTCCCATTTTTTTACCTACTATTGTCTTGTATTGTCCATATTTATCTTCACAGACACATCCATAAAGAGCACAAAAGGTGTAAAATTGCCTTTTGCATAAATATGGGACAAACCATCCAGAGCAATATGTAAAATGGTGAACAGACAAAATGGTATTGGCAATCACCCTGTTGTTTTGTTTTGGTATAGGGAAGGGAGAATAAGTTGTGTGTGGGAGTGCTAACAGCTTCAAGGACCCAATTTCATAGAAAAAGAAGTGCCAGTAAAGGGAAGATGCACCTAAAAACATGCAGGGAATTGGCCAAGGCCTTTCTGAGCTGCTGCCACTGCTGAGACAGATTAATGTTACCTTCAAATACTGATAATTCTTGGAAACAACCAAGCTACCCATTATTTAGGAGCTTAGTTGATAATTATAATGTGGGTTAAGTTTTACAAAGTGTAGGTTTATTGGTTTGATTTATAACATGTTGAACTTTCCAAGGAATTGGGAAAAGCCCTACACTAAGTACAGAATGCTTTGATTTTTTAACTCAGATGAAGTACCTTGGATAACTGTAGCACAATCCAGGCTATTCCAACGGCATAACAGACTTGGGCTTTGGTAGAAGCTACTTGATTAGGTGAGAGCAAGAAGTGAATAAGCAAGTCTAATGCTCCAGGTAATGGGAAAAAATGCTACCCAAAGGAATCCTGAGTTTAAAGGATACATGGTTAGGTTCATGTTCTGATTTACATCAGTAGGAGGAAGATGGTAGCCCACAAAACAAGCTTCCTTTTGATTTACAGTTTGCAAAGCAGGGGAGATTTGATCAACATTCCGCATGTGATTCTTCACATGTTTTTCACACACACTAAATAGTGAATAATTTGTGACATACTTTCAGTAAAACTGTGAATCTCTTCTGCTTGGATAAAAGTATTGACTAAACTTAATTTAAAGCAAACTATGAGAAAAATACAATACCATGAAATGCGAGTTTATTTTAGTGCAAACCAAAGAAAAACTGTATGTCTAAACCTACATGAGAACTAAGAAATAGTACAGTAGCTTGAAGAATATTTGCCTTTATCTACAGGCACCTCAGATAAATATTTTGCAAAAGCATATTGCCATCTAGTGTTAAACTCTCTTCTGCTCATTGTAATTTGGGCCACTGTGGCTGCAGTAGGTTCCTGGTGGACACTTTTGTGAGACTCATTGGAAATCCCATAATGTGTTGAGAAATGCAGATCGGCATTACTGCATTGCATTCAGACACTGAGAATACAAGGCCACATTTCCAAATTTAAATAAAGATTAATTTCAATCATTTTTCACTCCTATATTCAGGGTTGCTGGCAATATAAATGTACCTACCAGAAGTTAAGAGGTTGTTTAAGTCAGTGTCTGGTTCTTCTTTCAACACTGTGAGAAGTGGTGAAAAACGATGCAGTGATTTTTATATACTTGTGTTATTAACTCTTAAATAATTTTCTCTTTGTGTGTTTTCATCTGTGTTGTAATAGGAGCTCAGCAAGAGAGAGAGGCTTTTGGATTAATTTTGCAAAATGAGAGAATTGAGAGGTCACAAGGATCAAGCTAGGGTAATGTAGATTCTTCTCTTCCTCTTTTCACATAGTTTGCTGGGTTTTTTTTCTCCTCTATGCCCCCCAGTTCTCAGTTTTACTTAATGTGACAGAGAGAAATTCTGTATGTTTTATTTTTGGTGGTATTCAAAGACTACATAGCTTGCATATCTCTCTTTCCATGTTTTATTTTTAATTTGAACTCATTTGATTAATAGCAATGACTTTCAGATAGTGAGCTGAAGATTAGAACTTTATCAGTTGGCTGGAAACACTTCCTTTTAAAAAGAACTCTTACATTTAGGACATCCTGCTTTATAGTTGTATAAAACTTTGCTGTACTTCAGTGATTGAAGCTGTAATTTCCTATCTGTATGATGTCAAAAAAAAAAGCATTTTCACCTAGAAGCAGTATAAAAAAAGCTCCAGCATATCCAGCAAAGCTGCCTTCTCTGCTAAGACATTTTTTTCAACTGATGGGAGGAAAGAGTTTTCAACCATTCAGACTAATGTATTTGCATGGAACCATTTGCCGGAAGTTGTCGAGTAGGCAAAGAAAAGGAAAAGGGAGAAGTTTACTGTACATGTATACGTTAACTATTGGACTGCTAATACAGCTGGTTTCTTTTCATCCTGAGAATGAGCAATGAAGAAGCATGAGAAGCGTTCTTAACTCTGTGAGCATATTTAAGAATAGCAGGTATCGTTTCTGTGCTTGCACTTGGACAGACGTGTCCACGTCAAGTTAGCAGCCTCTCCTTTGCTTGCTGTTTCTTACTAAACCATTTTATGTAGCTGGTTTGGTTTCAGTTTAGATTTTGTTTGTTGTTGGAAAATCATAGCTGAAATGGAATTTTTTTTTCTCATACACTACCATATTCTATTTTCTCGTCTTTGTCTTTTGATACGCAGCTCTGATTCCTGCTCACTCTTTTTCAAGCAACTAACCTTTGTTGATTGCTAAGTTTGTAATTTCTGGCAGATTTCATAGCACTTTCACCACCTCCTGTCAATAATGCTCTAAGAAAATTACTTCCAAGACGTTTCTTTACTTTTTTCCCGTTCATTATCACCTTGTGAAACTACAAATATCTAAATCTCCCCCTGCTGTTTAAATTTTATGTTCCTGGAATAAACATTTTGGAAGTCATATTGGAAGTCTTAGTATGGCTTTGATCTATCTCTAAACCATTCAAGAAAATCTGTATTTTATTGAAGTCACCGTATCACACACATGAGATTTTAATAATAACAAAGGCAATCTTAGACATTTTGGGTAAATTGCAAGTAAATGCAGTTTGGGAAATTATATAAATTATTTCTCTTTAAGAAAACGAGAAAAGGAGAGATAGCATTGGCAGAGATCATGATGCATTTCTAATTGAGTTACCATCCATCTGTAAACCCATGAGACAGTCACAGTGTTCTGGAACATACTTGTGTTCTTTAATGGCTCCAGATGTATTCTGTAAAGTAAATGACACTACTATGGAATTTCATCAGTGGAACATTGCAAAAGTGTAATGCAAGTATTGCAATTTACTTTCAATGCATTTTGACTCGACTGTTTTGTGCATTGGATAACTGAATTTCCCCCTCCTTTTTGGTCAACTGTGGGCAGAGATTGTCACTGCCTTCCTAAAGGTAAGGTAAGAAAGGAGATGGCCAAACTTCCAGTCCCTATGAGCCATAGACTGAGATTTTCCTATGCCAAAGAGCCAGAAGATGCATATCTCAGACACTTGAGAGTTCTGAGAGTATTTCAGAGGAAAGGGACAACAGCTCCTCTCTTAGGATCACCCACTTTGCTGGGCGAAAAAGTAGAACAAATACGCAGCTGTTTGTCAGCACTCTTTGTGCCAGAAGCTTTGTTGGTTTGTTCCTTCACATAGTCAAATATTTGGACAAACTTTCACCCTTTATGTTCGTTGCTGTTGACCTGGGATGTCTCGTTGCTAATAAATATACTGATTCCTGAGGACCAAAACATTTCCCTCATGTGAACATAGTACTGCTGCATGAAGAAATGTCAGTCACATCAACAGTGTGAAGTACATTTGAAACTGTGACATCTCCAACTGTGAAGCTGTGGGGAAAACTGTAACATCTACTCAGAAAAGATTGTTAAATAAATGGCTATTTTAATTGCCATGGACTTAAGGAAAGGTCGTTTTAAGCACTTGGTCTTCATACTGCTCTGGCCAGATGAATGGCTGAGAGAGTATTTTGGTTAGACTGACTCAATTAAATGGAAATCATAACAGCTGTTTAACAAAATACTGAGTTCTCCTAACTCCATTTTCATAGGAAAAACTCCAGCTAAATGACAAAAAAATCAGAGCCCTTGAAGTATGAATTTCTATAAAGTATCAATTTATCTGTGAAGACAGCTATAAACTTGGGTTGGATACCGAGATAGAGCAGGTGAGATTAGTGTGCTGCATACAGGGAGTTTGTGCAGTGCTTGAGATCTTCCTCTTTATATTACTCAAGGAATTGTTAACAAAAGCTAGATGAGAGGGTAACTCATAAATCAACTGTTCTATCTTACAGTTTGTCTGATCTCTGTTACTAATTCTTTCACTAATTTTAAAGTAGTGTTAGATGCATCTGGCAAAACTAGTCTAAAAGTGTTTTCTATTTACAGTTGGTAGTAAAATTAAACTGAGCCAAAAAAGCACTGGTTTTGGCTACATTGCTTTTTGTGACAGCAATCTTCCCTAGAAAAACCAAGGACCTTCTTTGGATAACTAACACAGTATGGAATTGAGGAAGAAAAATGCTCATTGCAGCAAACAGTGCGTTTATTGTACTGTGTCTCTTTCTCAGTGTATATTTCTAGTCCCATCTGTGAGGCAGCTGTAATGTCTATATAAACATGCTGTGAGTGCCCATATACACACACATGCATCCAAACTATTGGTCTCCAAAAGTTTCAATGACCTGCCTTGCAAGAAATTGTAAATCATTTTGCTGTGTCTTATAGGAACATCCGATGATTACTTGCTTCAGATCCTGACCTCTCTGATCTGTAAAACATATTTCTTTCTGCTGGCTTTCTCACTCAGGGAACGTCAGACTGCCTATAGTGTTCTCTTCCTGGGTAAAAAAAGCCAGGTCAGATTTGTGTTGTTCTTGAATTTCAGTGGAGGTGGGGCTGTGCAATATCAAACATAAATCTTCTCTCTTTTTGATGATTACCATGTGCAGTAAAAAAATTAATATTCACCTTATGTCTTTTGTAAGAATCACAAGTTAATTAGCCAATGCATAATTCAGTGAATTAATTTTCACGTTCTGAAAAACATGCATATTCTGCTGTACTGCCTTAGAGGTATAGTTAGGCCTAGAAAACCTTCACTGGACACATACAATTATGAAAGCAGGTTTATTTCCTGTCCTAAGGAGCAAACAAATGCAATCCATAAACAAAAAATCTAGTTTGGTTCATCTGATTTAACCCTTTTGGTCTTTTTGCTCTACATCTTTAAATTACATGTAGTTGTCTCCTCTTTGCAGTATTAAAAAAAAAATACTGCAAAGTCAACACACTGTTCATGTTTTTAGAATTATTTCCCAGGATTAACATTCAAATAATGAAAGGAAGAGCAAGCAAGCATAGATTTCCTGTCAGTGTTTACATTACATGAAATATTCTGTACTAATTTATAAAAGATTATATGTGGACCTCAGTGATAAAAGTAATTTGGATAAATTATATAGTTTGCTACTATTTGATCCAAACAGTCTTCTTATTTTAATGATTTTTAGAGGAAAATATCAGGATTTCAGTTTTGTCCATAATATGTGCTGCATATAAATTATGAGGGTTACCCTGGGAGAAATTCTTCCTTTGAACTTGCCAGCATAAAATAGAAGTATATCTAGGGTAAACTTGAAGAGGACAGCACTTGTACATGTAGTATGATATGTAACAGTGATTATTTGATTGAATGTTTTAATTTCTTACATGGAGCTGCAGCATAACAACTGTGTTACAGTGAAGGAAATTAAAATGACTGGTAGGAGACAAACTCTGAGGGAGGAGACAGTAAAGAACCACATTCTCTGGCAGTGCAGTATTTGGATGGAGGACTACTACTAGGATGACTTCTTTTTAATCTCCTACTACATGCCAGATTGAAAAATCCACATGCCAATAATATTTTGAAAACTGCTTTATGTTGGTCCTATAATTGAACGAGTGTTTCTTTTCTAACTTATTTCTTTTCAAGGATAGTGTCCTTCCTGACTATGTCAGAGTATCTGACAGGTCCCAGCACTATAGAAATTGCTGTTGTAGGCTGTTCTGAAGTAAGAGCAGCCTTCCGTATGGCAAACTACTCAACCCTCCTTTTTTTCACAAAATAACCCCACCAAGCAAAAAAACTAGCAAGAATGAGAAAGTACAAATCTCTCTGAAGTGCTGCCCCTTTCTGAAGTCCTTGCAATTGTAACCTTTGTGATTTCATGCCGTATGTGACCACTTTTCCCTGTGTTGAATGGGACCCATCCAACAATCTCATCTTGCTCACAGCAGCTCTGTAGTAATTTTCAGCTTTTTGTAGCCTATTCTGTGTTAGCACAATGCACATCTCAAAGCACCAGCTCAGCTTGTGATTGCTTTAAGACAAATGCTCTATCAAAGTGAAATGTGCAGTTTCCAGAAGGTAAACAAAATAACACCAGTGGGTGTCTGCTGGACACTTACATGGGCCTTTTATCCACACCAACACCACGCACTTTTCACATCAGCTCTGAATTGTGACTAGAAGCAACAAACTTGTGTTTGTGTGACAAAAATTACACAATTTTAGGAAAAGCATCCAAGCTGTTGTTCCTCAAACCATCCCTTGTTTGAAATCCATTGAATAGAAAATGACCCACTTTTGCAACTTTTGCATTGCCAACTTTCCATTGCATACTCTTAAAGATGGAATTGCCTGTACAGTAACTCTGCAAGCCAGAGTGGTCTGATAAGATTGGAACAGGAGGTTACTTTGTACAACTCAGTGGCATTACCTGGCCAGTCTCTGGTTTCCTGGTGGGAAAAAAAAAATTAAGGAGCAGGTCCTCTCTTCTGTTTTACTACTCTTGGCATACTCTGTGTTTTGCAATCTAATGCAATGACACTTCTGGTTCATGCCCTCAGTTTCACAGCTGATGCACTCTTCAGGTAAGTTTTTCACACAAAATGAAGCTAACTAATATTCAACCATTGCACTGAACCACAACAGACACTGTTGTGCCTTTGCTCTTTCTCAGCCTTGGAATATAAATTCTCATATCATGTCATCTGTGGGGCTATTTCTGGTCAGCAATATTGGTTGATAACTTGAGGGCAGAAAGAATGGATGGATAGCACTGTGGTATTTTCTGGCAACATTTGATGAGAGAGCTGAGGGAATTTTTATTGTTAATCTCCAAGCAGGAATGGAATTACTCAGGGAAACTCAGCCAGAATAATGACAGTTTCTGAAGTTTTTTTATCAGATCTTAGCAAAAAGTGTGAAATGAAGGTACCCAGACAAATAATGAAGTACAGCACCCAAAAAAGATGACCACTGTGACAGACCATAGTCTTTTTTTTAAAGCAGGATAGTCAACACTTTTGGCCAAAGTGTCAAAAAAAAAAGGTATTTAGTGACTGTAAATGAGCTGAGATGACACAGATTTGTCTGCTTCAACCTCACAATCCTTAACCCTAACTAATACTGAGATTTTCTCCCTAAGTACAATGTTAGGGTCTATTTCTGAGCATTTGCTTCTTTCTTTGCATTCTGAAAAGACACTGCAATGCTTCCTAGCTCGTGCTTGCCTGCCATGTGGAAATATCTCTGTTTCACTGAGCTATTTTATCTGTATTCATCATTGTTTCAAAGCTTTTTTTCTCTGTGTTTATTGATCCTATTAGCATATTTTTTTCCAGCTGAAAACCATCAAACAATTACTATGTGGAGATTACTATGCTATAGAAATGGTCTCCTTTCCTAGTGAAGAGTAATACACTATTTGTCCTTGGGAGTGAAGCATTAGTCAGCTGGTTAATTGGAGTCCCTACACTGCACTTCCCATCAGGTGATAGTGTTATGGACATGGAGCTGAGTTTTATGGCCACTGATATCATTTTCAAGCTTCCCATCAGCCAGTAACTCAAAATTTCTCTCTTGAGAGGAGAAATAATTAATCCAGGTTGTAAGTAACTACAATTTTAGTTTAAAAAAAAAAACCAACAGGTTTGTCCTCCCCCTCAAACACCTGTGAATAGAAACCTGGGAGAGGGTACAACTGCAGCACTTCTCCAACATTCCCATATTACATTTTAAAAAGCTTTTCAAGTGATGATCACATCAGGATTGTCAAATTCCCATCACACATGCATCAGTACCAGTTTCTTCACAAGAAAATGAAGGCAAGAGAAGAGGTGATTTGTTCATGGATTCCCAGGAGATGAATGAAAAAGGTGGGATTTCAAAGCCACATATGTTGGCTCTCAGTTCTCTCTCCCATCATAAAGTCTGTGTTGTGGAAGCTAATACATTTTTTCTACCACATTTTTCCCTTTTAAAGCTACCCATATTTTCACTTGCTGGGAACATGACTTGTGTTCAGTCCTTTGATAGCACTAGAGAGAGGCCAAAAAGTTGAGTGGTATTTCAATAATGAGATATGTCTACTGCTTTATATTTATTGTATAAAACTCTGGATGGGTTACTCATAATTACATCTCATCCATCCTATATTTTTTAGCTTGGTTACCTTGATTGTCAAACTGGGTGACTGAATTAATTTCTACCCTCTAAACAATGATAGTTTCATCCCCCCGAGCAGTTCCTCAGAATGGTTCCACCTGATCTTGTGGGGTTTCTGTTTGTTGTTTTTGACTTTTACATCTATATCTCCACACTGCTCTAGATACAGCTCTTTTGTTCTCTTTTGTATGGTTGAAGTACACCTAGAGTGTCTGTGAACAGTGATATTTTTATCACATAGGAGATCCACTAATTGTGCTTTTGCAGAAGTTGTACGCAGAGCTCTCCTCATCTCCTCTTACTTTTTTCAAAGACTCTATACATTTCAACTCTGTATGAATTATATTTCCTACCTGCCTCTTTTTAAATATCCTTCTTGCTTCTATATCCCATCTTTCATTTGTTTTATCATGTTCTGTTCAGCAGGATATATTTCAGAAATATTGCTGAGAGTAAAGTACAGCCAGATTAAAATCTAGTAGTAATATGCCCTATTGTTAAATGGCTTGTGTAAAAAATCAAGGGCCAAATCCCAAAATCAGACCTGTATTAACATGACTTTTTTCAAGACTAGCAACAAATTTTGTTTGGAGAAAGAGGTTTTAACAGTGGTCAGGCTATTTCCAAATTATCCTTCTTTGCTTTCATATTTTCCCCAAAGGACCTACTTCTCTTCACAGTTTCATAACCAGACAGACAGCTAAGGGGATTTTTTGTGGTGTAGTTTTGCTTGCTCTACCATTGCTCCTTCAGAAATACCCTTGTTTATCCCACTAAATCATCCTAAGACACACTAGTCAGGAAAATGGATCATCTTGGTGCTAAGGACGCCTGTTTCAGATGGCTGTAATATCCTAACTGGCAATACTCCTGGAAAATGAAGGGGCTCTTTTGTACTGCATATTAATTATTTTTACATTGAAGTGCAGTTTTCCCCATCATCTGTTGTGAATATATCTAAAAATATGTTTCTTACCGTTTATATTATAAAATATTCTATTGTCAATGAGATTTGAAATGCTTTACATAACTTCTGCCACCAGGAAGAATTCCTTTTTCTCCCCTACTTCTTGACTGCTGAGGTGAGAGCTGTCCAGGCAATAGAAACCAAGAAACATTGTGTGGGATTCTGGACTGAGACATTTTAGTTTCTTTAAGTCAGCTGGTCCAGACCTCTAACAGGTACTGGTAAAAGATTTGAGGAAGTCATTTAGCAGGGTGAAACTCTGGAACACCAGGACTTGAGATAGGTTTTTATTCAAGATCGGAAATTCTACAGTCCTCACCAAGGCTCCCAAAGTTGCTGCAGCAGGGATGAAGTGCTGGCCGAGTTGAAATTGAAGCTTCTGGGTGTTTCAGACACAGTCCTCTAGCACTACAAGCATTTCCAATGCTTGGTCATTCCATCTTACAGTGTGTCCCAGGTCAGTGACCATGAAGTCCAATGCATAGTCACAAAGTCAGGGAATCTCACTTTTGGTTTTCCTGAAGTCCACTGAATTCCGGATATCCTGGCAAAGCACTGCAGTATCACCCCAACATTTTTTTTTTAAGTGAAATTCTATTTCATGCACACAAAATGTAACACTACAACATCTACAATCAACTAGTGTTATCATCGGAGAGGACTGTTGCTGATAAATTATGAGGGTCCCAGTACCTATGACAATATTCTAAGAGTGGTATAATAAGAAGAAAGGGTGTGGGGTCAGTCCTGCACTTTTTTTTTTCTTTTTTTAGCTAAGAACTAGAATGCAACATATATTTTCAATAGCTAACCCGTATTTTCTTAGGATAACACACGGTGTTTTCCATATAAGGTCTTTTCTGGTTGAGTTCTATCATCCTCTGTCATCCCAGTCATTGTATACAGGATGTGCATCTCTAATTTCACAACCATTTTTAATGCCAAAATCTGTCCAGAATAGTTCAGTGAAGAAGCATGTGTTTCTACTGTGTCTGAAATTGGCTCATAACACATTACAGTAATGTCCCTTCAAGAAATAGCTGGTGGAAGACTCCAATTCTTTGTTCTGCTTTGCAGCTCTCCTACTTTCTGACATTAAATTACTCAGGCGAGATGTTTCATTTGAATATCTATGGTATAAATTACCAGTGTTGTTCTTCCCTAGCATTTGCTTGACAAATTAATTACCAATACGGTTTTGTGCAGCCTGTGCATTTGCAAGGCTGTGTAAGGTAGCAGCTGAGAGTTCAGCTTGTATAAATTAATTATAGGTGCAATTGACCTTGTATGAAAGTGGCACATGGATGATTCAGAGCCATTGTGTTTGGCTGTCACTACAAAGCACCTGCTCTTCGTATTTCTGATTCAGTCGGTGTAATGAGCAGGATTTTATCTGATAAGAGAGTGTGATATCTTACTCTGGGAAGCAGAAGAACTAGAGAAGGCATGTAATGCTTGAAGAGACTCAGCCTTGGGTGCCTCCATTACTTGATGCAGATGTGTAGAGAGGGCTATAATCCAACTTTATTCCCACAGATTGTTGGGTTAAGTGGCATTCTGGAGATGTTAGGACTGGCCTGACTGAGGTGCTATGGGGGAGGGCAGAGCTACATGGAGTTATACTAACACTCCCCTTGTGAGTGGCACTCACCAATTGCTGGTGCCTGTGAAGCCTACTTAGCTCTTCTGATGTATCTGCCACATAGGAAGGAGTCCTTTGGGCAGTGAAAATGAGAAAAGGAGAGGACACAATGTAACTCATCATTAAGTTTGGAGAGGCATCTGCTTAGCCAACCCTCATGATTCATAGATTGTCCAGATACCTCACTACTTTGCTGAATTAGGGCTATTATTTGTCTACTTGTTTCCCAGGAAAAAAGTTTGGAAATTGTTACATATATAGTTTACCTGTGTTCTGGTTTTTTATACTGGGAGAGGAGAAAGTTTTCAAGAATGCTTTTTTCCCTGCAGGTTTCTTCATCTCCTGCTTATTTCTCAACTGAAAGAATAATCTGTGAAATCAATTGGTTCCTGCAGGAATGATTATGCACCTCAGGATGATTTCAGGTGGGGAATAAATGAAAGGATCAGACACTTTTGAAAGAATAAATAGCTTGTAAAATTTCAGATGTCTTTGGCAAAAGTATATATATAGCATCTAAAAAAAAAATTTTCTGAGTGTAGCACTGCCTTCTAAGTGTTACCCAGAGCAAGAATTACAAATATAAACATCAAAATTATAGCATGCATAAGCTTTTACAGTGAGACCTGAAGTGCTGAACACTGCTGAGGCAAAGTGTTTGACCACTCTGACAATTTTTTTTTTTTTAATGGAAATTTCCTAAGTTGCATATTGTGTCTGTTGCTTCTCCTCTACTCTCTGTGTAGCTGTAGTCTGGCCATTTCTCTACTCCCTCCCATCTGACAGCTGTAGACAAGGACTCCTCAAGTCTTCTCTTCTTAAGTCTGGGCAAAGCAGACTCCTGGCAGATATCCATTCCACTTACCTGAGTCTAGCCCAGGACTCTCCCCGTTCTAGATTATAATTAACTGATGCTAAAAATGCTGTGCAAGGACTAGTAGTCTTTCTTCGTTTCAAAGACTGAGCCCAAAGTTGAGGAACTTAATATTACACTAATAGTCTCTGCCGGCTATTGTATTAGAACTCCACCTTGTAGTAAGTAGAAAATTTCCATTTACTTCAACCTATTTCCATTCAATACCATAGAAAGCAGCTAAAATTTTGCTGCTGAATTTAATGGGTCTAGGATTAAACATTCATGTTAGAGAAAGCTGATCTGAATGTGTTCTATATATTTCTGAAAGGTTACTGGTGGGTGGCTTGAACTAGAACATTCTCAGATCTAATGCTCATTTGGATCAGGATATTAGTGTCAAAGTTTAGGTGCTAAGCAAGTGTAAGTGCTGTGAATGTTGGCATAGATGATGCTAGTTTGTCCTGATGCACTTATTCATTCTGCTCACAGAAGTGAATGATTTGGGCAATTCTGGACTGTTAAATCAGCACTGTATCTTCACAATATGTGGAAAGCAAAAAACTTTGGGAATTCCAGGTTTTGTATAGCAAACCCACAAAAAACACCAGTTATGCACTGCTGATTTGTAGCAACCCTTTTGAGCGAACTTCTGTCCAAAGAACATGCAGTTACTCTGGAAGAGCAGGTGAAGAAGGTTTGCCAAAGCTGGGTAAATTTGGACAAATGATAAGTGGTTGTGGGTCAGTCTCTTTACCCCCAAAGTTTGGATTTTACTTCAAAATGAGCTTGGAAATAAATGGGAGGTGTTATTTCTTCTGGGCATGTAAATCTAGATTTTTGTATAAACTGAACATGGGGTTTGTTCAAGGGAAGAAATACTGTCTGATTTCCATATGAAAGACCACACACATCAGAGATAAGTAAGCCCTTCAAATTCAAGACACATTTTGTGCCCTACTCTCAAAATGCTAATTTATAAAAAAGAAATGAAAGGTTCAAGTAAATTACTTTGAGTGTTTGGAAGAAAGCTTTTCTTCTTCTTGTCCTTCTTTGAAGTGTTGCAGTTTCTGTGTCCAGATCTGGACCTGCAAATTGTAAATACATGTGCAGGTATATACAGTAATACATACAATGCAGTAATATGGTACTGTGAAATGACAGTATGGATCCTAGAGTCAAAAATACGATCCTCATTCTCTGTATCCTGGTGTTTCACTAAAAAATTTTTTAAGGAGTTTTTTTCATGAAAACTGCATGGAGCACTACCACGGGATATTTTTAACCGTGTGGCCAGTTGCCAGTAATGATTAGTTATAGGCAAAGAAAAGGCTGGGAGGTTTTAGCATTTGGTACGTGATGAGAGGATAGAAAATAACATTGGTGTGTCAGGACAGAGACAGGGCATCATAGCCGGGACCAAATCTTAATGTTCTCAACTGCTCTTTATGTAAGACATCTTAATTATCCCCTTGCTTTCCGTGTGATGAATTAACGATACAGCTCACATCCTCCAAGAGAAGTCTGTGTGGTGACTAGGATAACTCTCTGCCCTCACTTAGCTCCCTTTAAGTTGATGGCAACTCTCTCTGAAGCAATTTTGTAACACTGAGAATTTAGGTTTGATACCTGAAACTGCCAATTTTGGTTGGTCAGGAATAGAGTTAGGAATAGTGTGAGCGGGTGGTTACAACAACAGGCGTGGCACAAAGCTGAAACCAAAAAGCTCCTTAGCAGTCATCCATGGGGCTTTTCTGTGGGAATTCTGAATTCGGGTAACAGCCTCCAGAGAGACTGGTTCTGAGGGAAGCACCTTGGGAGAAACCCTCCAGCAGAGTTCTTCCTAAGGAAGCCTATCAGTGTAAGTAGCCTGAAATAAATCTTTAACCTTCTTAAGAGTTTTGACCATCTCTAAAAGCCTGACCTAAATGGAAGTCAGTACTGCTGATAGCACATTGCACAAGAGGCCACCAGTTTTGCACTATGTCTATCTCGAAGGCTGGAAAGTGATGTGCTCTTAGGGAGGCAGGGGTAGTAGTCTACTGTGCATGTATCTCAGCCTAATGTTGCTGACTTTTAAAGATGCTGCTTATTACCAAAAATAGTAACAGTGGTAATGAACAAAATGATAAACGTATAAAGTCCCTTTTCTCTTACAGTCGTGACTTGCTGCCATCTGGATTTTGTCACCTGCAGCTTCTCACAAGAATCATGCATTTAACACTAAGCTTGTCCTCAAAATGTTTTATCCCTTGATGTCTTTAGTTAAGCCTGGCTGTACCTGCAGTATTGCCTTTACCTGTGCAGTGCTTTCCACAAAGATTTTTTTTGCTTCCTGCAACCATTCATAGCCTGCAACCATTCATAGCCTGCAACCATTCCTGTGTGGTATCATCTGTTCAATTATATTTTATTTCTGACTGTTTATGACTTAGTATTTTAAAAATTCATTCGGAGTGCTTGCTCCTTTCTGAATTGGCTGTACCTGGTTTTGTTTCTCTTACTAAATTCTACTCAACAATTTTGAAATTACAGTTTCTGGCAGCAGTGAATGTAATTAATGTAAATACTTTGATACTTTCCCTTCAGAATTTTTTGTTTTAGTTGGAGCATATAGATGTTGTAAGTGTGGCAAAACCACTATGGTTTTGTCAGTGTGTGTTTCTAGCTTAGTGTTTAAGAGGGAAGTACACAAAACTATGAAGGTGCATATTTCACTATGGAGAAGAGCTACTGACGACTTTATTTTGAGCTCAACTATTTAGGGAAAAGTATTCCTCCTCACCTTCTCAATTTTTATCTTTGAGTTAGCTTTTGTTTAGTTAGCTAAGCTGTCAAGCTACTTTTGTGTGAGAATGCAGAATTACATTAAAAGGATTGTCAGCTCATTCCCCTAACATAGGAAAACAATATATAACCACAAAAATTCAAGCAGCAAAGGGATCAAAAGACAGAACATAAAAAAATCTGTTACATGTTCTCATATTCATGGGCTTCTGTTAATGGTCTTTTTCGCTGGTTCCAATGAACATTACTGTCAGAAGTAGGAGTTGCACGGATGGATAACACAGGCCATATTCCAGCCGTATGGCAATTTTTTTTCTAAAGTGGTGCTTGAGAGGATGAGGCTGTTAAGGATATTCCTGTAAGGAAGATGTATAATGTTTATGACAGGAGGAAAAGACTATACTTTTTTTTTCTGTAGGTATCAATATCAAATAATTCATTTTATTTTTGAGCTAGTATAGCCAAGAATTAATGTTCTGGAGAAATCTTTGCTGTATTTGTTATATCCCTGAAATGCTATTAAGCTGTCATAGATAACTACGGGATGTCACATAGCCTTTATATTTTACCCACTGGCTTTGGTTGTTTGGGGTTTTTTAATATATTTTATACTCTTGAATGCTTTTACCTGTCATGGTTCAGAGCTTTGACTTAACTAAGTATTTAGAAGCCTAGATGCCTTGTCTTAAACTTTTTCAAAGTCCATTGACTGGAAATAAATATTTATAAACTTCTTCAGTTTCGTTCAACAAGGACTGTCTTGTGTAGTGCCTTTTACTGTTTCAATACTTTCATCCTTTGAAAAACGGGTATACCAAAGTATGTAATATAGTACTAATTCACTGTTAAGTTTGGAGCAAAACTTTTGATAGATTATTATTAAATAATAATTTATGCAATCTATATTCTTTATGGGAAATTTTTAAAGACATTATAAATGTTCTGTTTTGTAGATAAAAATTTGGAGATTGTCCCTGCTTCATTCAAACATAAAAACAAATAAAAATTATACAGACCACTTCGTGTTTGTCCTTTCAAAGTTTCAGCTTATTTCTCCATGTAAGAAAAATCTGGAAAAAGACTTTGTTAGAGTGGAAGTTTTATTGAAATCACCTTTAAAACTTAAACGAGGACCCAGAGTTCTCATGGCCTTTTACCAAAGGCAGATTTGGGACTTTAGTATTCTGCCAATCACCAAGCACTAGCCAAAACTGGGGAACATCTGTGTTTGTTTTCTCTTGCCAATCTTCAGTATTACTGCAGGAGTAAGGAGGAAAATCTGAAATTGCAAGTGTAACTTACTCTCTGTCTCCAGAGAATTTTACCTTCTGTCCCCCATAAATCAATTTATAGTGACATGTCATGCAGACGGTCTGTCAGCAACCAAACATTTAGTGTAGCTGTCCATGTAGCAGACATTCAGGTTCCAGGATATAATGCCCAGTTTAGTTTGCTAGACATTCAAATAATGGAACCACTACTTTGATGTATGGTTGCATAATTTTATGGGAAGAGAGAGATCAGTGCCATTGCACTCAGACAAAATAGCTCTGTCATTCCAGTTTTAGGGCTGTAGCCAGGTACTCAGTGGTGTTTCATTTCCCTGGGTTTTAGGAATTAGCACTGTGTATTTCCCTTCTAAAATGGTTAACATAACACTAAGGAGGGACTCCCTCACAAGCTGGGCTGTCAACAAAGATAACACAAACTGTGACACAAGCTGGAAGGAAACAGTACTTATCACACAAAGGGGGAAAAGGAAAACAAAGTTAACTGGTATTGATTGCTAAGGCACAGGCAGATGTTAAACGTACACAGCACAATTACAGCACAATTAGAATTATAGAGCTGGCTTCTCACCACAGCTAAAGGGAAACCTGGTGTGGGCAGTGTGACAGGAAGGAGAACTGTTCTCTCCTTTCCTTTTATCTTTTGAGATGTTCCTTTCTATGCTTCCGTGGACTGTTTTGTCAGGTAATTCATTTGCCTTTAGAAGAGATGTTAATTCTCTCTGCTGTCCTGTGAGAAATTTCATGCTTAAGAAGTAGAAAAAAGGTCAGTTCTGAAAGCTGGGAGAAAATCTCGGTGTCTCAACTGCTATTAACTGTTGCAGGTCTTCTGACTTCAGTATCCTTCCTCAGGCACTCTCCACAAATCTTTCTCTCCTAATTTTTCAGATCCAAAATGACTTCCCATGATCACTGACTCACTGCAAGAAGTAGAAAAGACCTGGATGTGGACACCTGTGCTGGCTCCTCAAATCACTGTTCAGCTCCTTCCCAAATGAGCTTTGAAGATGGAAATCCACCCTCCAAATGAAGGTACTTAGCAGTACAGAACAGCTGTTTCTCACCACTATCTGAAGACATTTTTATCACTGTATTCTGTTATGTGTAGAAATGTCTTTCATTATTTTTAGTGCTGAAATATAACCTAATAGATCATCTTGTAACTTCTTATCTCCTCGTCAATATCACCAGGCAGCATCTGGGTTGCTGACCCTGAGGGTGAAGGGAAGATGAATATTTTTTCATACAATTTTAAGACACTGTTCAACCTAATGTTAAAAATTGAATGAAGATGAAAGAGTCTTGAGAGTGCTTCCTCTAAGTTGTCCATCTGACTCTATACTTATGAAATTATTGCTATTTGACAGCCAAAAAAGTAGTTTCAAATAGTTATTTAAATTATTTCTTTCTTCATATGACCGTTTGCTAGTTGCTGGCTGGAACTCTCTCCTGTATGAAAGGGTAAGGGCTGGAGTTAACATATACCAGAGTTTAAAATATACATATATATATATATACATATGTACACACACACATATATATACACATATATACACACATTTGTGCAAGTGTACCTTCTAGGTTCCATGAGTAACACAGTTAAAAAAGAAAAAAAACCTACCTGCTTAAACTTGGCATGACCATACCTGCATAAGAAGCTGATGTTAATTAATGTGTGACTGTAGAGTAGAAGGGAGTACTTCTGAAAGATGGACCGAGATGACCTCTGAACTGAGTGCTTATATTAAATTTGGCCTCAAAGTCCAAAGAGTATGACTAAGGCTGCAACCTCTCCAGCTTTCTATGTCTTGTGTTTCTGAAGACTTTTCTTCAGTCTGGTGTGATGAAATTTTGCAAAGCTGGCTAATATCATGCATCTTACCTGTTTTCTTCCACCTCTTCTTGCAAGGTCTTTGCAGAGAAACCGTGTTTGTCAATTTTAAGGATATGCACTCTTTATCCCTTGTTGCAGGGTTGATACCTTAGAATTTTAGCTTTTATATTTTTCATACATTTGTAATCCTGCAATTCTTCAGTCTATAACTCTAAACTCCATATAGAGTGTTAACTACTGCTTTCCCATTTTGGTCAGACACAACAATTCCTCTCTAGGCCTGGGAATCAAGGACACCTTACTGTCTCAGGCCCTGAGAAATGTAAAAGAAAAGTGGGTTGGGGGGAGCAAACTTGGGGTAAATGACTTCATTACCTGAAGCTGTAATTGGAAGATTAACTCCAATACGCAAATAGACGAAACTTACAACAGTATAAAAACCAGTGACCCGTCATCCATTTTTGGGTGTAGCCCCTGGGGAGGGCTTTGTCTGCCCTGTACCTAAATGTACCTAAAGGCCTTTCAGTAGATATAACCACTTTCCATTCCCTTAATTTTGTCTGGCCTCTGTTTTTAGGTAGTCCCAAAAAGGCTTCAGGGTCTAGGTTTTTTCTGTCTATATGGACTGCCAGTGGTTTTGCTTTTTCTTGACTGCTTTGTGTCTGTCCTGTTTGACAGAATGTATTCCTTTGGTGTGTAATAGGAGTGAATAACTGGAAACTGAAGTCAATGAATGATTGTCATACTCCGTAGGGTAAGCAGAAACCAAAATTACCTGTTTTATCTTAATACGTTCAGTCTTGTTCCTATGGGATAATGCTGAAAACTAATACATAGCTTTGGTTTAAATCGATTCATTGAGTGTTTATTAAAATGGACATTGTTTCATTTTCCCATGGTTTACATAAGAACATCTTCGTTATTTTGGTTTTCTCTTTAAGAAAATCAATTCTGTTTAATGAAATCTGAATTTCCTGTGGTACTGGATGGCACAAAACATGAGTTTTATCTTGAAGTTTTATGTGTCTAGTATATAGATCAATTGATCCTACTTCTTCTTTTACTAATAGGGCATTTGCAAATATTTGCTCCAACATAGGGAATTTGAAATATGGGCGCAAGTTTCATGAAGATAAATTAGAAACAGATATTGTCACAAGCTGCAAATCTCCTTCTAACATTAGGACTTTGCATTATATTGGTCCTGAGCTGCATTGTGTATTTATGAAAACTCTGTAGGCAGAGAAGAGGTGATGTAAGATGTACTTTTACTCTAATAAATGTTTAGGACTCTTATTTGGGCACAGGGGGCATAGAGGTTTTTTTGTTGAGTTTCAGTTGGGGGTTTTGTGGTGTTATTTTGTTTCTTAGGATTTTGTGCTTTGTTCGGTATTTTTGTGGTGGTGTTTTTGTTTTGGGGGCAGGGAGTTTATGGGGTTTTTTTGTTGTTTTATTTTGTTATTTTATGGACAACTGCACTTTCCTGGTATATGATTGAGTTTGAAGTAATGAGGACCAGAAAATTCTGCTTATTTACTGCTCAGAGCAGTAACATTCATCTGAGAATCTGCATTATGACACACAGTGATGCAGTGGAAGCTCCATCTACATTCAGCTTTCTTTAAAAGTTTATGAGGTTGTTCACTGAAATACTGCATCCTTGGAGAAAGAAGCAAATAAATATATTTGTATGGTTAGCAGGTTTTGATTTTGCAGATAATCTGTCCCAGTCTTAAGTGAAAAAAGGTAGAAAAACCAACTCTGGCAGCAACATCTATATCCACAAGCCATTCCATGCAAGGGTTTGTAAAGGTCACAAAAGATTTTGTGCCCAAGAACAAGTTGTTCTTTCTGAAAAATTACTCTATGTCTGGACTTGACTGACTGGTGAATAATTAAAAAAAAAAAAGAGAGAGAGAGTTTGCCTGCCATAATTATATGAGAGAAAAATCCTACTCAAACTTTGATTTGTAAGATGATGACTCTTATGTAAGTATTCTACTTGTTAAGTAGATCTCAAGATCCTGAAACATGTCCCCACAAAGCTTGGAATGTGGTCATGTCATTCAAATGGATCTCCTTGATTCAAAACAACAAAAGGATAGTTCTGACACTTAGTTTTTAAAAAGAGCCATGTATTGCATTCAGGTGGTGATAAACCCCTTTCACGCTCTCTCAGATGGCTGAACTATTTGAGCAGTTTTAAGATAGGAGTGCAAGTGTCGATCCTGATATGAGAATACCAACTTAAACATTTTGAGGATTTCCTGAAAAAAGCAAACACTCCTGTCTGAAGGAATTACAGAGGCTGAAGTGTTTTACCCTTGAGATTTTGCACTGCAGTTAATCAACAGCATGGGTATATCTTCTCTGCTTTTGTGATGATGAGCCTCGACAGGTAAGCCTTCTGTGGACAGAAAAATTCCACTTCTCTACAATCAGTCTGTCACATTTTGAAGAGCACAAACTTAATTTTTAAAACAAACATCTGGAAATAGAAATGTAGGTTAGAAGAAATAGAAATATGAGGTCAGAGGCAACAGCCTTCCCCCAGCAGTCTATTCTGAGAGTCCAAAATTTTTCCAATATTGAGTTCACTCTAACAAGAAGAGCTCCAGGTGAGTTTTCTGATAAGGTTGTGGGAGGTAGAGACCACTCTAATATGATTCATTGCTCGATCCAGAGTGGCCTGCAAGCTTAGCGTGAAAGTTCATTCTTCTGCAAGTCAGTGTAGAATATGCAGTTCTTAAGGTGATTGGGGCACTCTGCTAGGGAAAAGGTGGAGGTTAATATCAGTTAATTAATAGTAGAAGGCTAAATAAAATGATTTCTTCTTAAATGCCTAGCAGTGAAGCTGTGACTCTCATGAGTCAGTGTTACACAATAAGCTTGAGCAGCATCATAGTTCCTCTGCCAGAGGGAGGTAGAGTTGCAGGTAGGTGAGAATTATTGAAAATAAGAATAGAGGATGCGATTTGTTTGTAACAATGCCTATGAAGAGCAAATGAGTTTTAGCATTTACATGGGACTGTGCTAAATGTTTAATTTGCTGATGGTCAGACAAAGACTAGAATTGCACTAGACAGGAATGAAGACTATTTATTGTTGGACTATGAGATTCAGCAGTTAAAACAAGACTGATATTTCCAGGACACAGTGTTGTACCCCCATTATGCTGGTCGCTGCTCAGATTAGTTCTGTGTATGGAAAAGATTTGTGTTTGAAGAAGGAGCTGGCAAAACAACCAGCTTACATGGACCTTGTCTGAGTGGTATGGATGGAAATGCCACCCATCACGCTAAGTTTGCCCAATGCTTTAAGACACAGCAATGAATGGTAGCTTCCTTTTTCCTTTAAGATTTTCAATGGGACTGTTAACAGGAAAAAGAGAAGATCATCTTTTATATCATTCCAATGAGACAACAGGGCATACCAGGTATGAATTTGGTTATTTTAGTGTCCTAGAAACAATTTATTACCCAACAGTCCAGATGTCTAAGGATAGCTACTAGAAATTTCCAGAAACACAGCTCTATCAGACACATTGCGTAAAACAAGTGCTTCTTCACAGACATTTTACTTTATTACATCTAAAAAGAAATGTTTTATATGTGTGTAGGTACTTGTAGCAGGATATAGAAGGAAGGTCACAGGTGGCTGTGGGAGTTTGATGCTAGATTACTGAGACAAATTAAGTTTTCACTCACTTTAAAATGATGAGGGACTTGAGGGTGTCAAGCAAAAGTGCTTCTGAATAGATGCTGACTGCTGGTTGGGATTTTGGGAAAAAGTGTGGCTCATCACTGCTCAGCACTTGTCTTCTTGATTTTAGCGAGTAATTAAGTTGTAGAGGCCCTTTTAGTGATCTGAGCTACACATGAGAGAGTCAAAGATTCAAAATTCAATAGTGTGTACTCTCCTGTTTCCTGACTAATCCTGTAAGGTACAGTGGGTTGAACAGATGATCTAATAAGAGAACACAACTGCAGTCAGCTAACTCTCCTATAAAAATTAATAATGAAAGCCCACTGAAATAAAGAGAAAGAAACTAATTTATGAAGGAATAATAAAATAAAATAAAATAAAATAAAATAAAATAAAATAAAATAGCTAACATGGGAAGTTGTCTATTGGACAATCAGATTTTGTAAGCAATTGTGTGAAGTATAAAGTATGTGCACTGTGCTGCATGCACCTGTGATTGCTGAGTTTCTCATGTCTGCTCCCTCCAGTAACCACATTGACAGAAGGTGGCCTGGGAAGATGGTTTTATGCAGCACATCATTCAGAAAGTTTGAATGTAGAATCATTTATAAGTGCAAATACATCTAAGATACTTCCTCACTGTCCAAGGAAGTTTGCAAAAGAAATTATTACCACATACATACAAAGTATAAATTCTACTTGTATAGCAGGAAAGGAAAGGAAAGGTAGATGGAGAATTGCAGAAGTTGGCTTATTGGGTCAGTTATGAAATTGTTCCTCTATAACTTTACACACAGTGAAATTTTTTCACTCTTCTGTGGGGAAAAGGTACATGTAGAAGAAACTTTGCAAGCTATGGAACTGACCAAATATATCTATGCCACTCTGGAAATATTTGCAGCCATATATCACTTTTTCACAAAACTTCCACCAATCCTTCCCCTTTCTCTGAAGTGGAAACATCACTTCCACTCCAGCAATTTCTCCTTGCTCCAGGACTTAATCCTGCATGCTTTCTCCACCTCTTTCCCACTCATCTCAGACTCCTAATGCTGTTTCAAGCCAGTGCAGAAACAAAAAAGAGGAATTAAATACAAGCTGCAGGTCATTCCTCACTGCAGCTTCTTTTCCTTCTGCTTTGGCAGCAGCCTGATGCTGCTCTCCAGCAGCTGGCAGTTTACCATACTGCAGCTCTGCAAGACAAATCAGAGGCCAAGACTGATCAGCTGTTTTGAAAAAGTTAGGAATTTATTTCCCTGGAAAGAATTTCAGCTAGTGTTGTAGGACTGTCTGTACCAAGCCACCCTAAGGCATTATGAACTTGGCAACTTCCTAGTATCAAATTCAACTTGTGAAATTTTCTTTGGGTGGAGGAGACTGGATTTTGCATGGAAGTTTGCATCTGCAGTCACCTTTCTGGGGTACATTACAACTTATATGTCCCTTCCACATACCTGTAGCTCTTTGGTCCTTTGTCCTCCGTGCATCTGGACCAAGTGCTCTTGCTCTTCCCAGGGAAAATCATGCAGTAAGTAGCTTCCTTTTCTGACTTGTGAGGACACCTGGGTAAAATATCACAGCCCTATTGCCTAATAAACTCAGTTTGGGCCACAGCTTTAGTGAGGAACAATGACAGAATGAAAACATCTCACCTAATTCTCACTTAAAATCAATTTGGCAAGCATGTCTCAGTTACCGTCATACGTAACAGAGAAACAGGCATCACTGAAATATTGCTGGTTTCTTTTTTGGGGCTTCAAGGCCCTGGGTGAGGTCTTTCATATTTTTGAAGTGTCCAACACACAGGAGCTTGGATTTGAATATAACAATAAAGTCCCTAACAGTACATAAGTAGACCATTGACACGGGGAAGGCAGAGGGTGGTTCATTTGCTGGGCCAGAAGACAGTCCTACAGCTCACACCTTTGAAGCAAATCCTCTGCTCTAGTCTCTCTTCTCCCACCAATGAGATGAAAACTGGTAACTCTGAGTACCAAGAAACAGAGAGGAAAGAGAGGAATCCTTTGTGGCTGTTTGCCATACTCAGTTCTAGTCATCTGTATGACATATTCCTATCCAAAATAGCATCAGACAAGGTCCATCTTAGTATGATCATATTCTGAGTGATCAGGATCAATTATAGAAATCCAGTCTCTTATGCTTTCATAACAACAGTGGAAGAGTAAAAGATATATAATATTTTGACTCCTGATATTGTTCATATTCAGGTTATGGAATATCCCTATGACTTATTTTGCAGTTATTTTTTCTGAAACGCCACTGTTCAGAAGCAGATTCCTATGCCAGGAAACGGCAGTGTTGAGTTTCCAGAAGGTTTGTAACTTTGGGTGCTTCTTACGGGAGGAGCCCTGGTTTGTTACTTGCCACCAACCTGGAGCAATTTCCCATCTGACTTCTGGGTTCTATTGTTTTTCAACATGATGGGCAAAACTCAATTTTATTTTAGCTCCAGGACAGTCAGCGAAGGTTTGGTTTGAGTTAATTAGGAACAATATATTAACTTCAGCATTCAGAATTGGAGTACTTTGCTAGGTGTCATGGGCCTGCCGAGGCTCATTCTTTTTCTGTCAGAACAGTCTTTTAACCAGTTGTTTTGTTAAAGGATGAGATTGGAAGGCAGTAGACTGGCTTGTGGTGCAAATGCTCATTCCCATAGAAGACGATCAGGTCACAAGCACCTACTTGCTTTCTACAGACCATCACAGTTTAAGCAGGGTTTGAATGAGCACTGTTACCCAGAAGGGCTTTTATGTCATGGGCAGATTCTGCTCCTTCCTCTTAATGAAGAAACTGAGAGGTCTTCAGCCTGTGGCAGCTATCGTTCTCACAGACGTAAGCATCCATCTTTTAGTGATGTCCTTCTGGGATTTTGTTTCATTTTACCAGAAGTATTTACAATTCTATGGGTCGTTTTTGTTTTGTTTGGGGTTTTGTTTGTTTGTTTGTTTGTTTTTTAAATTGCAGCATAATTACATTTGCGTGTGCAAAGGGCAAAACTGAACTTAGTTGTCTATCGCACCTGGTCTTACTCAGCAAAGGCAGTGCTGCCATGAACACCTTTGGCACAGCATTAGTTGCCAATCCTGAGACCATTGGGTAGAGAGACCACACTCCTCCTCTACTTCTGTGTGTCCCTGCAAGGCATAGGCACACTGTAGTCCTTAATAAATGCATTTTCCTTCTTAGTTTATATTAAGATCTATACCATGAATCACAACACAGTCCTGGTGCCTGTATTATACTCCTACTGCACACACCTACAGCTATCTCGCCACAAACCAGCTCACAAATTACAGCCTCTCTCTGCTACTTTGTGACACTGATCCTGGTATTAGCATGCTGACTTATTAGCAGACTCTTCTCTCTAATCCACTAACAGCAACAACACTAATAAGTGCATTGCCTGAGGTCTGACTGAACACAGTCAATTCTTCTACTGATCTCAGGGAGGGCGGGAGTAGTTTTGAGGTTGATAAGAGACTAATTTCCTTGGAAAAAATCAACCATGAAAGATTTTCTTTCTTTCAATTAAAGAATGGGTCTTATGGCAGGGACGGTTAAATTATGCTATTTTTCTTGTTTATGTATTGTCACTTCTCTTGATATTTCCCCAAAGACATGCTATTTGGGGAGAAAAACATGTTCAGTCCACCATCACTATCTTCCTGTGTGGTAAGGGAAAACAGACATATTGTATCATCAAAAATAGCATTGCCTGACAGCGTCTGAAAATATACATCACACATCACTAGCTATTTTAAATATCTGGCTAAAGGAAGAAAACCTCTCCAACACATCTCAGCTATAAAGTATTGACACATTATCATTTTACATGAAAAAAACAGAGCCTCATTAGCAGAAACTTATAATGAAGTTACTAAGCACTTTTAGCCATTTTGAACAATAGAATAGGAAGCTACATTAGACTACTTAGATACTCTGAGGATATAGGTTTGGGAAATGCCCACAGAGAAATTACGTGAATCAATACACTAGGTACTCACTCCATCCCCTAGAGAATATTGCCCAGTTATTATACAAGCTCAAAGCTACCATTAATGACTCAAGATCAGACTGTTACACTAAGCGAAAATAAGTGCTGAAGGGAAACCATACAAATCATGGGTTACAATTCTGTACTCTAGCATCATTCTGAAGTGCTCTCGTGTAGTTCAGGATAGTTATTTAGCATTTGCACAGAAATGAATTGTGAAAATTGTGCCAGGTCTTGAGGGCAGATTTTGCTTTCTTCAAACTTGCCTGGATTATGGAGCTAGTAGAAGTGCAGCATCTAGAGATATTTCAGCAGGCAGGGTGGCATCTGGGAACTGAATGTTCCTTTTCCTTACTCTATTCACTCTTCAGAGAAGCTAACCAAGTTTTGAAGTATGAAATGTGCTGCACCTTTTCATCAACCACACTAATACCATTTCCATCTCAACTATTATCTGACAGTACAGGACTGTCTGCAGGTCACTGTACTGTTATTGGGGGCAACACCTCAATTATTATATTTTGCTTGACCAGAAGACCCAAAGTGCACTTTAGTCCTGGAAAGGGATCAATTTAAGCACTTCTGTGCAAGTAAAAATGTTTCCTTTTGAAAAATCTTAAATTTACTTCATTCATTCTTTGCATATACTAACTTTGCAAGTGATTGTTCTAATTTTTGCTCTGATAGGGTGGTGACGAGGTCATCAGCAGTCTGATATTCCTTACAAGGCAGGGGCATACCCCTGTGGGCTCTGAATACAATTTGACCATCAGTTCCAGGGATGCTTAAAATGTCCCTCAGCGAGGAGCTGACATCAGGCATCCTCTGAGGGTGTCCATCTTACCTTCATTGCTCAGAAGACTGAAACACGTTATCAGAATGTGCCATGGAGTAAGAAATTCAGAGCTTTCATTCTTCTGAACTTTTATTTGCCTTTAAGACTATTTGCCTTTTATCTGTATATTACCTAGTTTTTCTTCTGTTAAAAAAAAATCTCTTGCTGACACCATGTTTACCAGCAGACACGTAACGTATGCAGTGATTTCTGGTCATCTTGCAGCTGCATAGTATGGAATGGTAGAGGTTTTTCAGGGCTCATAACAATAAACTTCTTTTCTGTAGGTGTTGTAGTCTCCAAAACCCAGATACATCCTGCACTGTGAATTGGGAAATTCTGATATCATTGGTGATGCTTTTGACTGGCTGCGAGACCTTGAATAAAAGACAGTTCCTCTATGTTGCCTCAGTTTACCTTCCCAGACACTTGTCTGTGTCTCTGAAACCTTTGGAATACAGATTATCCTTTAAAATAAGGAAAAATAGATTTAGAAAGCAAATCTTTGTATGTAACAGCTTTGCAGTTGCAAGTAATGACATGATATTGTTGCTTGTTTCCTCATCTTTGGAATTACTCAGTCTATGGAACTGAAATAAGTAAAATTTACCCGGTATACATTACAGAATATAGGAAAGCCATATGAGTTGCATAGCTCCATCCTGGAATTATAATAAGCATTTGTAGTGTTGTCATGTCAGTGAATATTGTCAGAGTTTATTGGTCTGGTCGATGTTAGATGATTTAAAAGTAATTTTTAAAGTAACTTGACTAAACCTCCATAATTTACTCTTCTAATGAAACAGCCCATTTTTCTTAGGGAATGGCTAACAAAAGGAACTTCCTGTTTCAAAAAATGAAACTCTAAAGTAATTGAAACTTTGCATTGTTGTAGCTTTAAGGAAAGTGTTGTCAATTTGAGAGAAAACATACTCTCTCTGCTTATTTGTCCTCCTCTCTGTTTCTGGCAAGTGAAAATCTGCTCTTGTGTCCTGCTGATTTTTGGAGCGCATGCAGCAGAGTTTCACTGTCAGCATGAAAAGGTTTAATAGTGAATAGTAAACCAGCACGACCTGGTCATGCTTTACTACTGCTTCACCTCTCTAGATTTGTTTTCTGGACAGCCTCAAAAAATGTTGCTTTTGTGTCAGAGAGCTCATGTGAAAGATTTTCCACTTGCTAATGGTATCTTACATTTCCTTTCTGTTTTCAGAACTGTGTGATGAATTTACAGGAGGCTTAAGGACTCCCCAGCAGAACTGGCATAAATTATTCCTTTATAGTAGTACTGGAATGCTCCTCTATGCAAACCCTCTGGATAAAGGTTGTAGTATTTCAGAATACTTATTTCCCCGTAGAAAGAGAGACATAATGGTTTTGAGAAAGGAGATATGGACTGTGAAGTGTACTGTACACAAAGGTCACCATCCTGAGGTAGCTATGCCTCTGCTGCTCACTTTCACCAGTTAGGCATGCCCTGGGACAATAATAATGTGCAATCCCACATCTATGGGTGTGACAATATCAGTGTGTAAGTCCAGCCAGGAAGAGCTAGCTAGGAGGAGGGAGATTTGTTATCTTCTTCACCAGAAATCTGTCTGTGAGTCGAGTCCTTGTGTAGCAATGTTTTTTAGGGTTAAAATGAAGACATGAGGATTTTCTATTTAGATTTCTGTAGCAATGAGAATGGGAATTGCTTTTTACACTCAGGTATGTGTCTTATGAATAGGTAAATACCCTTGGTAAGTGGTGATACAGAAATACAAAAATAAGGATATTTCAGAGTTACCTTGGGATCTATATTCCAGCTCTCATCTGCAGAGTGCATGTTTAAAATGTCTATGACAGGGTGGTAGACACCTGTCCATTTTGACAACTACAGACAGACCATGGCATTTAGTCTCAGCTTTGTTCTTTATATTCAGTTGTTTTCAATACTTTCTTACATTAATACTTGGCCACGTCTTTGTTTCTTGGGGAGTGTTTCTCCAGATTCCTTGTTAGAATGCAAGTATGTTTTTGCTTGCAGATGATATGCCTATTTATATGGAGAAGGAAAAGACAATAAATGCAGTGTTATCTAGGCAACTGGCAGACTGTGAAGACAAAAGTGGTATACATTTTGAGCTTCTGAAGGATAATTGTGATTTGGATGGTTTCTCAATGGCAAGTTGCTTCAGTTTTCTTCCTGTTGTTACCCTTGTTTGAGAAATCATGAGGCTTAAAGTATTACTGCTTAAAGTTCTTTAGAAGTGCAGAGAGTTGTCCAAGTGTTCCTCCTGAAAACTCAGGCTGAAGGGAGTAAACTCTTCCCTTGCTATGCTGAAACTGGTAAATAAAATAAATACAGACCTGTCACCTTTCCAGGTGCTGGGGTTAAGGGTTAGTCATCCTCTGCCCCCAGATTTACACAGCAATTTCTTGTTGTCATGCTTCAGAAGTGAAGGACTTTCTGAAGCAGCATATTTCAATAGAAAAGAATACTTCAGCTGAAAAGAAATGTGTTCAGGTGGCAATGCATTTGGGTTATGAACTATTTGTGGATAATGAATTAGTCTTTCTCTAATAATCAATTTGTGCAGCATCCAGGAAGGGGGGAAAAAAAAAAAGAAGAGCGTAGATACCTTCCAACTGTTTTGCCATTCTCCAAAAACTGCTTTCGGCAAGATATCAACAGGAATTAATAAACATTAATGAAACTTGAGAGCAACAGCTAGAAGTGTTTGATTCAGAGGTGGTAAGTACTTGCCTGCTGCCACTCTAATTGGGTGCTCTCCAAGCACGGGCAGGCTGTACAGAGAGGAGAGAGCACTTCGATGGAAAGCCGTAAGGGGTGGCTCTGGCAAGGGTGTGGAAGGCTCACCTTTCACAATATGCTGTGTAACACTGGTATAAAATGGCTCCGGTTAGCAGGTCAGCAGGCTGGAAAGAAGATCAAAAAGCATGTCTGGGAAGGTGACTGATGGGAGGCATGGTGGAGATGAAAGACCCTGCAGCTCCACTCTCTTGGGAAGAGTCATAGAAAAGAAAGCGAAAGATGGATGGCCTGGAGAGGAGAGCTCCAGCAAAGGTAGGAATGTGCTGCCCTGTTAGATGTTGGTCAAACTGGAATCCAGAGGGTCCTTAGAACCAGCGTTGGAGATGGTCAGCCAAACTGGGGGCTGTATCAGAGATGTAGCTGGTGTGGTGGATGTGCTCTTTCCCTCTCATGGACAGAGGGCATATTCCAGCTGAGAGTTAAATCCTGGATGAATCAAGACAGACAGTGGTCTGGGCTGTGGAAAGATGTAGCAAACTGTGTTTGAATATTTGCAATTTTATAGGCACCAAATTGTGGACCATCTGATTCTGTATGGCCTTTCAGGGCTCTTACAGAGACCTCTGTCCTGTTGCCCTTGCAGTGAGGAAGTGTGGACTTTACAGTGCTGGGAGGGAGGCCAAGATGGAGTCAAGAATAAAAACTGGCCCAAACAAGAGCAAGAGAAGAGATGATGGCTGCAGTATCTTCATGCTGCTGTTATCCTATTCAACTGGCCCTTTTTATTTCTTCCTGATGACCCATATTTGTTTCTGTCCATAGCGGGGGCAAACACTTCATTTACTAAATCCTCCTTGAAAGGAAAATCTCCAGTTCTCAACACTAATATACAGGATTTTTTGTTTAGCCCCTCAGCATCAGTGTTACCAACTCTTGCAATGAATCTGATGTATAAAGGTTTTATAGTGGTTACTGTCAGCATGCAGAAGTGCCAGCTGCTCCCTAAAGGACAAGGACCTGAGGGCACTTCCTTCCCAGGACAGCAGGACAGAACCTCACAAGTCAGGGCCCATCCCACCATCCCAGAAGTGAGGCATCAGGCCATCCCAGTCCTGGGCATCAAGGATGGGATAGGATGGGATGGGATGGGATGGGATGGGATGGGATGGGATGGGATGGGATGGGATGGGATGGGAGGGGAGGGGAGGGGATGGGATGGGATGGGATGTGGGCCCAACTCAGTGGGGCCCTTGGCCAGCCAGGGCTGTGGGATGCCAGAGACCAGCTCTGCTGCTTCACTGCTGGGGCAGGGTCTGATGGTTCTGGGCATGCTGGTCAGTGGTCACAGTGAGCCAGAGACAGTCAAGGCTGGTGATGCCCTCAGGGCTTGGCTGTTACAGTGGGTGGCCTCCAACAACCCAGAAAGACTTCAGCAGCTGACCTGTGTGTGTCTAGAGAATGGCATACGGGAAATAACGGGCTCTTTCGTAGCTAATGATGACCCTTGAGGACAGTGTGTGGATAACAGATGATGCAGGATTCCCTCCAGTAAGCAAGTGCAAATCTTTGGACAGGAGCTGCTGAACCCACTTATTCATCACTGATGGATTTGCTATGGGAAATAAACTCTGTGGATAGGTGGGACTCAGTAAATAGAATCAATAGCATTCAGGTTACTGCGTGTTGTAAGCTACATTTTAATGGGAACGTTCCTGGAAAACGCTTTTTTCTGGTGCTAAGCCAATTTTCTGCTCAGGCTCTGGAAGATAATTATTTTTCTAATTGACTTCAGCAGTACAGCAGATGCATAATGAAAGATTGTTAATAAAATGATAAAATATGTCATTAATGATAATGTTGATAATCTTGAATATTGTCTAGAAAGGAAAATAAACCCAAGCCTAAGGTTAGTGAAGCAGAGCAGGAAGAGTTTATTGCTGGAGGGTGAGGAAAGAGACAGAAAACAAAATACTGGAAGCCCAGATGACGTGCCAGAGGTAAGATTCATGAAGAGAGACAAGACGCATACAGAGAAGATAAAAAAGGATCCTAGAAAAGATAAACCCACAAATTTCTGATTTTTTTCAGGCTTCCTGCATGGAGCATCAGAACTGTTCTGAGACACAGATGTGCATGAGCCCTTTCCCTTTGGTCATGAATTAGAACTTCAGCTAACATTTTTGATTTAAGCAAGGTGCTATATAAAAATTATTTCAGCAGAGGTTGAATGTCTTCACAGGTAATAGTTTGGGTCAATCAGGGTAAATTCTTGGAAATATTTTGTTAACTTGAAAAAAAATGTTGAAAAGGGACACAACAGGAGATAACTTGTTCTCATTAAAACTTAGGTATAAATCACCGTCCCCTTGAAGTTCTTCTCATTACCTTCAACCTCTATCTTCAGCAAATATGCAGAAAAATATCAGCTCAGCAGTGTTAGTCACAGTACAAAAGAAAACCTTTCTGTAGGAAATCTAAGGATTCCTCAACCCTTTTATTTATGACGCAAAACGGCTGAAACATTGAAAGATCACAGACTCAATTTTTGGAAGCCCTGTTATAGGCTGAAAAAAACACATGCATGCACAGCAGTCTGAAGAAAGGAAGATGACAATCTTTCTCTTTTTTTTGTTTAATACACTTGTGTGTGAACTAAAGTCAGTGAGGATAAAAGTCAGCACTTTGGGGAAAACCTTAAGCACCAGCATGTAAGAATTTTCATGCTGAATCAGACCGATGTTTAATCTTGCTCTGACATCTTATCTTTGTGAAGGCTACCATTCCCTCAGTGGGCAGGTGATTAATGCAGAATAACCTGTGCATAGGCAGAATTTCTTCCTAATCTTGTCAGAGAGAGTTTGGGATTTGCTGAATTGTATGAAAAGTTGCACTCCTAAACAAGTAGGGTTTTAAATACTCATAAGTTCTAAAAAGTGCAGTTACAAATATAGTGGGTGGAGTTTTTTCAAGTCCTTGTCTTGTCACGTGATTTGCTGTGACTGATCCCTATCGAATTCTGCATTAAATTCATCCTTGTATTCTGTCAAGGCAGGAATCTCCCTGTAAGGATCACCTTATTCTTGTTTCACTCAGCATATTTTATTTTCTGTTTGAATTTCTGTGGCTCACACCTGTTAAAAATACTTGCTCTGTTGCTAGGAGAGCAGAAACAAGAGAGAAAATGGTCTGCATCCTGCTCCACATGTTAGTAGTTATAATAACTGCAAATAACACATTTCATGTATCCTTTTGTGTAAAATGCTTTTAGTGTATATTTTCATCACCCCTGAAAGCCTCTTCCACCCTTGTCACTGTGGTAATTCTTTCTCTTAGCACTAGCCACAGCAGCTGGCAGAATGGTTCAGGCCTCTCTGTTAACATCTGACACCTCCTCATCTTGCCCTTGCTACAATTCTTGCTAACCAATTGTGGAAAATATATTGTGTAAACACACATTTTTTTGGTAATTCTCTGCCTCTCTTCTGAAAATCTGGGGTTTATCCCAAACCAGATTGCTCATATTGCCTGAAATGTTCACTGGGATCACTATACATTTCAAAATGTAAAGTTTGTCCTTTTCTTGAAAAAGGAACAGCTGCTTAATAGTAAGTACTTCCCTAGGCTCAAAACCTCTCTGTGAGTTGAGGCCATTTGGTTGTTCATAGAGTTTTTACTCACCAGGTGCTGATCTGGGATGGTTATTATCAGAAGTTATGGGTCTAGTGTTGGCTCTGACCCTGGTTTGTTAACAAATTCTTTCAAGAAATCACATTTTTAATCTGTGCCACTGTTTGCCCTCTCACATCCACCTTCTCTAGTCATCCTCTTAGGCACAAGCTGCTCATTTTACTCCTGTAAAGTCCCAACAAAAGGGGCTTCAGTTTCAGCTGGGATCCCTGGCTTCAGCAATTAATCTCACCAATTTATGCTATGCAGAAGTGGAGCTGGTGTCCAGGCCAGCTTCTACAATAACAAAAATTTAACCTCAAGTTTAGCAGAATTAAATCTGATCTTTTAAGAGAGAGAAAATTAATTTTTCATCAGTCTTGAATTTCTCATGTATTTCCTTCTAATGCGTTTATCTATGAGCTCCTGAAGCTCCCCATTCGGCAGCTTCTTCATTGGAAATCTGCCTTCTCTTACCTGTTCCAGGACACCTGCAGTCCCTTTAAAGAGTGAGGGGCAAAGAGCTGAAGCAGCCACGTGTAATCATAACACTTCAGATGACCAGACTAATACCATTGCACAATACAGAAATGAAAACCAGGCTGTGGCTGCTTCTGGGTCAACTATTGAAAGGAGCAGGAAATCGTGTCCTTGTGACTAGTCTGTGAATGCTCCCTGCCAGACATCAGTGATTTTAGTTCTGATTTGCTAGTTGCAAGGGTCGATGGCAAAATTATGTTCTTCTCTACATTTGTCCCCAGCTGCTTTGCAGGGAATCTCAAAGGCTTTCTAAACTTGACAATGAAAAAGAGAAAATACTGCGAGATATTCTTCATTCTCTTCCAGTTGTGAAGCCAACTCTTTTCCTGTTCAGAGCCCCATTTTCGTGGCCTCTCTTTGTTTGCCCTGGACATCACAACTGGCTTTCCATAGCAAGAAGATGGAAGCAAAGGTTTCCATAATCATTACTGCTAAAAAAGACGGCATTGCTTAATGGCACGACTAGAAGAGAGTTGCACTAGAGGTCATTTTGGCCTAGAAAAGCTGATTTTGATGCTTAAAATTTAAAAAAAATACTGAGAATGTAGCAACCAGTTAGATAACCTTTTTTTCTGTGGTGAAATACTAAAGAATATTATAAATTAAAGTGGAATTCATCAGCTGCATTAAAGTGTCCCCTTTTTCTATTAAAAGCTGTGCAGAGCAATTAGGAGTCTTAGCTTTGAATCAGAAGATACTGAAATCATGTTTTTCCTCTGTTTCTTGCTAAGAGGATACTAAGAGGATATGTGAGGAGGGATTTTCTGTTGTGATGGTGAAAAACTAATTTTTTTATCTTCATACAGTATTACCTTATTATAGGGAACAGGCTTAACGAGGTTTTTAAATGGTGAAGATAACAAGCTATTTAAGGGCTCTAAATGTACTTTTATTGGTAAATTCCCATTTGGTACAGTACCTCCTTATTCATGGTCTCATAAAAGCCAATAAAAATCACCATCTGTAGGATACAGGGAATAAGGGATATTAAATATCTGTATGGTATCAGGGCTTTAAGTGTTGCCAGGAATCATGGTACCTGGCAAAAAAACACCTCTGACCCTGACAATAGAGAAATTTTATTACTGAAACACATATAGTCTCCTGCTGTGTGTGAATCTTCAGCACAAAAGGAGCTGGGTGTTTTTAAGCAAACCATTTGTAACAAAAGATGCTTTTTCTCTCTCAGACAATTGTTGAGAGAGAGCGACAGACTCTTCCTGTTAAACAAGCTTTAGAGTTTTTCGTTCCAAGGAAAACAGCATGAGGCTGGCATAATCAATTGCTATTTGACAAAGTGATAGAAATGCACATGCTACACAGTAGCTAAAAATCTGTCCAGAAACAGCCAGAATAGCAAATGGCCAAGCACGTCGGCAACAGCATGACCAAAGTGTAATCTTTACCCTTTATTAACTAATGGACCAAAAAACCACACTAAACTGAATCTTTATTTCTAGGTGAAATGTCATGTTTCATTCAGAAAAAAAGGTTATGATAGACCAATTATTCTCAGCTTGGTTTAGGTTAGAACCTTTTCTCATTCATGGCTCTGCTCTGGGGGCAGTGGAGGGGGGCACAGGAAAAATATTATGGGCTGCCAAAACACAGAAAAGGCTGGCAAGAGGAAAAGGTGTTGATATATTAACATATCCTTGCAAAATTATCACCAAAGTATATTAGATAAGTCCTACTATAATTCCTCCCATTTTCACCATTGCTATAAGGAAAACTTTATTCAATAATGTAATACCACTTTAAAAAATTTTATCTCTGTCTAGATGCTGTGATCTGTCTTCATTTTTCCACGATATTTAGCAGCTAGATTACATCTTTAACTTTAAATTCCCCCACATTCAATTTAGACATGACCAAAAAGCTTGCAAACAGCTTCCTTCCACACACCATGAACTTGCATCCTCCTTCCCTTCCCACGATGCGGAAGTTTGGTTATGCCACCCTGACCAATGCCATTTTGCAGTGTTGCCAATGACAGCATCATACTTGTTGGATAGGTCTTGCATCACCACACCACTGGCCAGTGAACGACTATTTTGGCTGCTTGTATTGAGCTTGAAGATCCATATAGGGATAAACGGAGCCAAAATAGTGATCCTATAGTGACAGGGAGGAACAGCCTCTCCTTACTACTTGTCTGATGACATGAAGACTCATGAAATATGGGAGGTGTGGCACTATGGGACTTGCAGTAAGGTAAATCCTTAACGTTGTCTATCTGCGATATGCAGTAGCTGTAGCTGAATGTGTTTTGAGTACAATTACAGAGCCTGTAGAGAAGTTACAGGTCCCCTTCAGTAATGGGCTCCTTTGTTTTAGGCAGTACTAGGTCTGAACATGGGCACGAGCCCTGCAAGTTGTGCAAAGTGAATGGTTGGCTGCTTACTCTGATTTCTGCTGAGCTACGTGGTTCTTCAAAATTTAACCATCAAGTAAAGCCAGAACCACCCAGACGGGTACTGAAATCAGTAAAGCTGTATGCCTGAACCCCACAGGTGGAAACACAATTGCCATAAAGTTCCACATTGCAGTTCATTTACAGTTGCATTGCATTGCTACAAGACAAGAGATGCTCTGGCGTCACTGGTGGCCACCGTCACCAGCCATGAGAAATCCCCTGAGACTTTTCTGGAGAGGACAAGGGAGGACATTTAAAACCGACATTTGCTGGTCTTTTAAGTTTTGGGCAATGACAAATGTTTTTATTTGGAGGTAGGATTATTTTTACTGTTTTCTCTGTTGACCAATTTGGTATCACTAAGCAGGGCTGTGAGATTGCACAAAAGGGATGAATATACCCAGGAAGGGAAATAGTACCACCCATGGCAAAATGGCACGAGGTTCCCCTAGCAAGCTGGGTAGGTAGAAGGTGGGGTGATCCTGTGTGCCTCAGAATCTTCAACCCTTATCACTTTCTTTGATTATTTTCCTTTTAAAATAATTTTCTTCAAGAAGGGGATCTTTTAGAGAAACAAGGATATCTTTGTCTTTTTCACATTCTTTCACTTGGTGTCAATTCTCAGAGATGTCAGATAGCTCAGCAGGTGGCACTGAAGATAATACAGTCTTGAAAAGTCACTGGAATCAATTTCTGCATCAGCTATTGCTTATGATTGTCTTACTTGGGATGTCTCTTGTTTCATGGGAGCTGCTGAGCACTGCTCAGGCTCCTCACAGTCATGCCATGGCATGAGTGACCGTGACTCAGCAGTGGCAGGCAGCAAGAGATTGTACCACTTAGCTTTCTTTTGCTACAAAGAACAGCCCTGCCTGCAGGCTAATGTGTACTTTGTCTTGTCACACTGCTCAATACCACATCCTAGTGTCAGCAATGGTGTCAGCTTTATTGCTATTTGGTGCCCAGAGCTGTGCTAAGGGACCACGGGATGATTATGGATTGAAGCCAAAAGAGTCCAGTGTGAGGGTTCAGATAGTGCCACGCATCACACAACTGCCTGAATGATTTCTAAAACCATTGGGATACAAAGTTATAGCTGTAGTCCAAGTAGATTTTGTTGTTGTTGTAGTGGGTTTGGTTTTTTAATATACAATTCCTGAGTCTTTCTCCTTTCCTCTAATATGTTTAGTAGCTCTGAATCCTCTAAAGGCAACAATGTGCTGGCAGAGGCTCTTGGGAACTGTTGGTTAAAATTCTGCTGCCAAGATGATGAGACTTTCAGGATAATTTCCTGGACTGGGAGATCAGCTCATCTCTGAATATGATCAAAGCTGCCAATGTGTATCTATTGTGCCTATCTAAGACACACATAAGGACCACATACAAAACTAAGAATAGCATCACTGCTGACAAGAAAAAAACCACTCATTCTCTGTGATGACTATTGTACACACAGACTCATAACTCTAAATCTCATGAGAACAAATCTTGGGTTTTTTTCAATACTAACTTTGTTAAGAATAAATTAATGGAAGGAAATGATAGGCTGGAATTGATCCTCTATCAGTACAAATCAGAGATGAGTTTTAGGGCGGCATATTTCTTTTCCTGGAAATACTCTGAAAGAACCCAGTTTTTCAGAAGGCAGATGATTTGAACTTCAGCCTTCTTTCACACACCCACCTCACTAGTTGTTGTAGAGATCAAGTATTCAGTCTCTAATGAAATTAATCCAGGCTTTTTGCAAGCAACAGTGTCAATGAAGTTCCTAAGCAAAATCACTAGACTTTCTGGTAAGAAAGTCAGATGTAAATGTCAGATGAACAGATCAATGCTTGCAAGGGCAACAAACACCAACTTATAACATTTAAAATGCTTTTAAAGAAGAGGAAGGGAAAAAAAAGAAACGAAAAAGACATCAACATTTTTCCTGATGTGTTTTTGAAGGTCATACTTTCCTCCTTTTACAACTGATGGTGGTTGCTGGGCACAAGTTGACTAAGGTTTATTGTGGTTATGGTCTCAGGCAGTGCAATTTAGTCATATGGGCAACGGAATAGTACAAGGCATGATCGAATTCTGAAAAAATGTGTTCTAAAATGAGCACAAGATAGTCGGCAGGTAAGGCAGTCATTTCCTCAGTAGTTAGACTCATAGCACTTGAATGTTCCCAAGATGTATATTGGCTTGGGAGGATGCACTGACGTGTCTCAGTGTAATGAGGTCTTTCCTCATCTATATAGGTACCAAAAATAAGCATGACAATTGTAACACAACAGTTTAAAAACACTGGACAGCCCTGCTCTGTTTGCATCTGCAGCCTTTGTTATCCTGGCTACACTTCTCACTTCTGTGTCCTGTTGGGCGACTGTGGTGATCCATTTGTGTTCATCAATTTGTAACCGACTCATTGATGCTTACATGAAAAAATATGAAACTCTTTTTGGTGGTGATAAAGTTCCCATTGTTCTGAAGCTGTAGAAGCTGAGAGTTTAAACCACGCATTTACATCCCCCTCTTGTGATAACTATAACCTGTACAGAGCCTGGCTGTGAGGTTTAATAAAGTTTTCTTTGCCAGAATTAAAAGGGCTGAGGGAGTGATGTTAATTCTTACTACTTTAAATCATGCGTTTAATTTAAAGATCTGCTGATTTATGTGAATTTCTTAGCAGCACTCGCACTGTAATGCGTGTAATACTGATTCTGGCGTTTGGCAAGCGGGAGTATCATCCCTCTCCCATCTCTTCCCTAGGCACGCCTTGGTCCTCTGAAGACATTCTGATGCCACCCGCAGGAGGACGCAGGTACTGTCAGCACTTCGGTCCTAATTTACAGCAGCAATCTGCCCTTCTAAGGGTGATTTAGCAATGCAAGCAGGTAATATTAGCAAGCAGAGGGGATGTCAAGGCATGTAGCTGTGCGGGCACAGCGTGATATTCAAGGCCCTTATTGGATCTGTGCCTCAGAATGAGAAGTATTATTTTAGCGCTGGAGTGTAAGATAGGGAACAGAAAGCTCCCTCTTCGTGTTCGTCTGGACTCAGATAAACACAGATGGAGGTTAGACCTTGCTCCTTCTCAGAGCTCCCTACAGCAGGTTAACCCAGCGGTAGGCTCCAGCCTACAGCTAGACCACAAATATGTTCTGTGAAAGTCCTGCCAAAGCCACAGATGCATGAGGTCTCCCTTATTCCTGCAGGGCATCCTGTGTTTCTGGCTGTTTTCTAGAGATCCGAGCACAACATCCAGCATCCTGGTGTGCAAGAGGCTGCGTCCCACTCGCAGGAAGCAGTGCCAGTGTGCAGTCACAGCTCCCAGCCATGACACAGCATGCAGAGTCCGGGAGTCAAGCAGCCTCGCCCAGCAGTTACTCTGGGACACCACAACCTGCCTTTGTATTAATTCACAGATTTTCCCTGGGGGCTTCACCTATGCATATCTGTGCAATATGGTCCTGCTGCTATTAAGCTAAAGACTTGTGAGATCCAAGTAAAATTAAGGGAAATCTTGGCTTCCTGGAGAACTTGATTACTTTTATGGTTATGCTATTAAGTACTGGTGCATAAGGAAAAAAAAAATCACAGCTTTACAAAACAGTAGCAGAGAAGAGGTAAGCAGAAAAGACAAGGGGAATAATAATGTTTATTATATTTAGATGAGTTTTGAGTAGTTCTCACTGTACTATAAAAGTAATATAAGTTGATTTCTGTGAGTGCATAAATAGAATGACTAATTTTTGATTTTAATGCTGTGAACAAATTACTGATCGGCAGGATTTTTTGCATAATATGCTCAGTAAAATGCTGTTTTTTGTTGCACTTTATCAGCAACATGAAAAAAGATCAGGTTTACAGTGCATAGTTCTAACATTTGCACCAGCATCATGTTGAAGTCTCTAATTAGAGAGTCATGGGGTTCTGACAGAAGACTTCAGCTATACCCCAAGAGGTGTCTCTTATAATTTTTAATTTGGAAGACTTGTCATGAATGTTCCTGGTTCGGGCTATCAAATGTGTTTGCCTGCCTGTTCTCTGTTTCACACTTCACAGTGTCAGGAGCAGTACTCCAGGATTTGCCAGCTCAGCAAACACCTGGCATCAAATTCACGGCACACACTGACTTGTTTCTGTCTCGCACTCCTTTCCTTTCCTGAAAAATTTGCACCCCCTGAGATACCTTCTTTTCAAAATGTTGTGTGTTTATATCTTTATGGCTGTTTGGAGGAGAATGGGATGAAACTGCAGCATCTGTCTCTCAGTGGATATTATTCAGGAGCTCTCTCATGAAATCGCTGTTTCTCAGATAGGTCTTCATCAGATTCTTGTAAGGTAGGGAGGGGGATTTGATAAGAGAGATGGGGAGCTATGGCACAAAGATGCCATATTCTGCAAATATTTGGGCACTTGTTTAACTGACAAGTATGAATCCAATTCCCTGCATAATCTGAGGATTTCTGGGAAGCCAGCCAAACTTTCCACAAGAACACCCTTCAGCATCACCACAGTTGCTCAGTAGATCAAGAACTGAGTGGCTGCCATGGGTGGGCAAAGTCAAACAGTGAATCCTGATATCCTTGTGCTGTGTTTTAACTGTACGAACTCTCTTTTTGCTTAGTTGGGGCCATCCTATCCCTTCTCCCTGTTAGGACGTTTAGTGGGGCATTGCAGAGTCAGCAAGAGCCCCGATGCCAGGAGGAGCAGTGGCCCCACAGCAACCATCCAAGCCTGTTTCACTCTCTCAGGCTGGCACTGCTGCCTCCTTACCTTGTGGGCCCCGATGGATTTTTAATTCTGCCGGCATGTGGATGCTACAGCCCGAATCTACCGCAATATTTAACTCACTGAAAACACTGTTTGGACTGACTTAGCCCGTTACTGGTGGCCCCTCAGCAGGACAAGCAAACTGCATCTCCAGCCCGGGTGTGCTGAAAGGGCCCTCGAGAAGAGCCCGGTGCTCCCCGCAGGGAGGGCAGAGAGGTG